>OX456523.1:84820326-85095290 GCA_949748255.1 Eustalomyia histrio
AGCACCTTTGCTTGTGTCTTCGAGCCGTGATCGCTATTTCAACAGACAGACGGACGGACATCGCTAACACGACTTAAAATCACATAAGGATCACGAATATACACTCAGAAAAAAGAGAAAAGAAAGAAATTTGTAAACGGTTTTCAATTCCAATTACCTATTTTTGTACTGATTTTTAGTAAAAAAAAATATTATTTAGCAAATCATTTTGCTATTTACATTTTACAAATTACAGAGTTTTTACAGAATATTTATAAATTTTTGTTGCTAATTTCCGAAATCATTTTACAAATTTTTGAAAACCGATTTCCTAAAATTAGCAAAAATGAAATACTAATTTTAAAAAGTGGATATTGAAGGAAATGTTATTTATAATTAAAACTTACACTTACAAGCTTAAATTGCCTTAAAATGTTACATAGATTAAGAAAGGGATCGGAAGTGAATATAGCGACTCATGTCTGAAAATAGGACATCCACTTAAAATAGCACTAAAAAGTTTTTTTAATTCTACAAATCAGCCATAAAAATTTACCTTAAAAGTAAAAAAATATTGACTAAAATATTTTTCAAAACAGAAATTATCAAATAAAAACGAAATGATTAATTCGTTTATGTTTTAACATTTTTTAAGATTTTTAAGCCTTTGATTTTGTTTTGAATTTTGTATAAAGTATTTTTTGAAAAAAATAAATAAAAAAAATTTGATGCTCGATAAAAAAAATAAATTTAAAATTTTGTGTTAATATTAATAATATTTTTAAATTAAAATACAAGTATTCAATTGTTTAAATGGCAAGGGTTTGAACTATGAATCTGAATGCCCAGGTTCGATACCGAAAAAATCTAAAAATAAAATTTTCTTAAAATAAAATTGGACAACTGAATATTTGCTTTCACAACTAAAAATATAATTTAATATGAAGACAGTTGTCTTAACCGCTAGAATTCGATTGGCAAGAAATTCGGTAGCCACAACTGATACTGTTTTCTGGGTGTACATCATCCGACGATCTTATAAAATTTTAGAGCGAATAATTTTCTATGACATTGCGTCTTAGAGCTTGGCAATTTTGAAACCTGATAAAAATTATAGTTGTTCTTAATGTATGAAAAACTAAATTTTCGCCGGGTCGGCAACTTCTATAACTATTAATATACGAAAAACAAAATGAAAATTTTTTAACAAAAATCGCCCGATTTTTGTTTTAAAATTTTGGCCTGACAAAAAGATTTTCCGGTCACGATAATGTGGTAACGAATGTGTAATATATTGCACCAAGCCGAGTATTTAACGTTTCGTCAAAAGAATTTTGTAGCATAATAGATTTTTTATCAAAATAGATCATTTTGCATTTTGTAAAGCAGAGTAGAGCTCCCCATTACCCGGTTTAACGGTCGAACGGTCTTTACGGTCTAGACCGAACGACCGGCCTACCCTTCTAACCGGTTGTAGTACTTTTTGCAAATGTATGCTTTTGGTACTTTTAATTAAATACACTAATACCCCGATTAGCGTCGTTAATTGGGACCGAGAAAGTGCGACGCAAATCGAAACAACGCAAATCGAATCACATTTCCCCATATATATCTTAAGGCTTTTTTCATTGCTTCCAAAAATAATTATACATTTATTTGTTTTATAATATTTTATTTATTGCAACAAAATTAAAATTTAAGGTAAACCAAATTAATTAAAAAAACTTAACTATCGTAAAAACAATTCATACACATAAAAACTCAACGTACATAAGTAATTCACGAATCTTAGTTATAAGATTTTTGTTTTACTCCAAATCAATCATCACATCATGTGTCTGATTTGATGGCTGTCTATCTTTTTGAAAAAAATTGTCTATTTTTTTGTTGAACTTGAAAAGATTTCTTTTGTAAATAAATTTCTTTATAGCAATTAATAGCAACTTCCATAGCATTTTTTGCATTGCTGCTACGATTTTCGTCTGGATCGTTATCCGTAAAAATATCCATGGCTTTTGAGATAAGTTGCATAGCTTCTGATATCTGAGCAGTCTTCAGATTTTTTTCTTTTGCTTCGTTATTTAGAGTGGGTATTTCGTCCATTAATGCACGTTCTACATCAATTGAAATTAGATCTTCGTTGTTAAGGTCTTCTTCGTTTGCCAACAATAGCTCATTTATGTCATCTTCTTCCATTCCATCAACTTCTGCTACTCTAGCACGTTCAGAAAGGTCTGCGCAAATGTTAGATACCTCATTTATTTCAGGCATGTTTATTTGGACGCACTCAGGCCATATTTGTCTCCAAGTTCCGTTCATACACGTTTTTTTTTTACCTCTTTCCAGGATTGATCTATATTTTCAATAGCCATCATTATGGTGTAATTTCTCCAAAACTCCTTCATGGAAGGCTTATTGTGTCCATCGGTAGCATTAAGTAGTTGACTAAATGTTCGTCGAAGATAGTAGCACTTAAAATTAGATATGACGCCCTGGTCCATTGGTTGCAAAATGGATGTGGTATTTGGAGGCATAAATACAACTTTAATATTCTCTGAAAAATCATCACAGAATATTGGATGCCCTGGAGCATTGTCAATCAATAAAAGCATTTTGAATTTGATATTTGCAGAAGAACTATAAGCTTTTAATTCTGGAACTGCGCAATTCTCTATCCAGTCTTTAAATAAAGTTGCTGTCATCCAGGCTTTTTTATTTGAACGCCAATGAACAGGAAGTTCGCATTTTTTAATATTTTTGAATGCTCTGGGGTTTTCGGAGTGATAAACAAGTAGAGGCTTAAACTTAAAGTCACCTTCAGCATTTCCACCCAAAAGAAGCGTAAGTCTATCTTTACTGACTTTAAATCCTGGGCAAGATTTGAACTTATTTGCTGATGGAATATCTGCACTAGCTGCTTCTCCTTTAAGTGCAATATTATGCAAATTTGCTCGCGCTTTGTAACGGCTGAACCAGCCTCTGCTTGCTTCAAATTCTTCTAATTGTTCACCACTTGTTGATGGAGAATTACTTTTTATTTCATTAAATATCGACAAAGCCTTATTTTGAATTAACATTTGGCTCAATGGCATCCTTCTCTGATTCTGATTTTCTATCCAAATGGATAGAAGGGACTCCATTTTTACTATTAATGGACTTCTATTTTTTGTGACTTGTTTGGCTTGCAAATGTGTGGCAGCTTTGCCATAGTCCTTTATCTTATCAGCATCACGACTACAAATGGTTCTTACTGTAGTTGGAGCTAAACCCAGAATTCTTCCAATGTCAGCCGGTTTTTCTCCAAATTTAAAACGTTTTAAAATGTCTAGCTTTTGTTCCAAGGAGATTTGTTTTCGCTTTTGACTCATCTTTATTTTTTGTAGAGCACCAAATTATCTTTTCACTTCACCACACAAATCTAAACTGACACTTTTTAACTTAAAATTGAATGTACATACATACATATGTACATATTGTGAAATCCCCTTGAAAAAAATGTTACCTGCAGGAAATAAAATGGGAATCCCCTCATTAGACGACGCAAATCGAAACACCCACGACGCAAATCGAAGCCACAACTCATTTTTTTTTTTTGGCGACGCTATTCGAATCAACGCAAATCGGGGCGACGCAAATCGGGGTATTAGTGTAATAGAAAAATTCACAAAATTTATATAATTTTTTAAGAAAAATTTTATAAAAATCGAAAATTTTGTTAAAATCGATAAAACTTTTAAAATCGAAATTTTTTAAAAATCGAAAATTTTTTAAAAATTGAAAATTTAATAATAATTGATAATTTTATAAAAATCCATAAAAAAATTTTTAAAATAGAAAAATTTAATAAAAATTTGTAAATTTTATAAAAATTCATAAATATAGTAAAAATTCAACAATTTTTTTAAAAATCCAAAATTTATATATTAGAAAAAATTTATAAATTTTGTAAAAATTGATCAACTTTATAAAAATCTATAATATTATAAAAATCCACAAATTTTTTTAAAATTGTTGTTGACTAATGAGTATCCCAGCAAAACCATGGTATCGACTACTTATCAGCATATTTACTCGCTTAATTACTTTTGTTTGCGATGAACCCAAAAGTAATGAGTGGTCATTACCTTCTCACTTACAAAAAACACAGAGTAATGGGTGGTCGTTACCCTCTCGCTTACGAACAGCCAAAAAATAATGAGGACTATTACTTTTTGGCTCATCGCAAACAAAAGTAATTAAGCGAGTAAATAGGCTGGTAAGTAGTTGGTACCATGGTTTTGCTGGGATGTAGGTATGTAAAATGATGAGCAGTATGTAAAATTTAATTTCTAGTGTGTTGTTGTTGGCATATGCATATTAAGGTGTCCCTTATTGTATGAGGAATGTGAAATAAATTTAATTTTACACATTAACCAATGGCAATAAAATACCATACATACTATGTACATTATGACGTTTCTTTTAGTTAAATAAAACAAACATTAACATATTGCATGTACCTACAATAATAAAATTCACAGAAAAACTCTTACATACAATTTTAATACTCTTTTCATCATACATTAGAGGATGCCCTATGTACATGTGCAGGTACGTACACCTAGAGAACAGTATAGGTTGTGGCTTTCGAATTTGTTGCCAACCGAATTCTTGCGGTTACGGCAACTTTCTTCATAAAAAATTCTATTTTTAGTGGGAAAAGCCAATATTCAGTTGTTGAATCAAGAACCCTATAAATCAGGATGAACAAACTACCAAATTTTTAGCCAGCCATGATGCCAAATGGTGCGACTACAAAAAAATATAAGTCAAGACCACGAAATTCTTAGCCGATTTACAGAAAAAGTTAGCTCTAGCTAAGTTGTAAATTCTGTTTTCGTTCCCACCTTTCCAATGTTTTTAACGTAACCTACATTTTAAAAAGTTTTCACTATCCTTAACCGTGAAAAATTTAAGAGTATACTAACCAAAGCAGAAGCTACTTTTTTTAAATCTTTTATGGAGACTTCTTTTGTTGATTGCCCTGATGTCCAATGAAAGTATGGGCATCATCATCGTTTACAAAAGCATTCGATTTTTTTTTTTTTTTTTGGAAAAACATGGGGTTTCTCTATCGCCGCTTCCGTTCTTTTAACTAATCTTTTTGAAATTTATTTTTCAATGTTGCCAAAAAAAAAAACTGAATCAATATTTTTAATTTAGACATAAGATATATTCTTGAAAAATTGGGTCAAATAGCTCAATCTTCATTGTTTTCATCTGATTTTACCTAAAGAAAATCAAATCAAAAATCCTAGGAATGACGCGCTTGTCAAAAAAATCTCTTTGGTAAGCCGCTGTGCGTTTAAATCTTCAGATGCAAATCTTATGCCATCAGATGAAAAGAGATGTTTTTGCTTGTAACTCAATTGTTTTTTAACCGCCAATTTACTTCACATTTGATTCTCATAATTTTATGAAATATTTTAGAAAACGAAAAAAAAAATAAATCTGACTTAAAATTTGTAATCGGATTTTCTGTACTTATCAGACAAAATGAGTTTACATTATAGGATTTTTGCTATCTGACTCGTTTTTTGACAGATCCTATGATTCGTGCTATAATCTAAACCCCGCCTAAGTATATATAAACTCAATAAACGAAGTTGGGGTTAGCGTTAGTAGCCTTTTCCTTTTTTTGTGTATACAAAAATACAAAGAAAAATTTTTCATTTGAGCAAATTTTCCATTATCTCGAATCAGAATAAAATACATTTCATATATAAACATATATTGAATTTAATTATATTTTTCTACTTAGTTTGTATTATTTTATTATTTGGTTTTTTTGCGTTTTTATTTATTTTTCTGTTCATAACTGTTGGCAGCACTTCAAAAGTAAATACACTTGTTGATCGATAAATTCAACGAGAAACTTAAGGTTACTCATTACTTGTGGTTACTCATTAATACTCAATACAACTAGTTACTTTTTTATTATATTAAAATGTAACTAAATAGTATTTCCAAATCTTTAAAAAAAATTCATGTGATGTATTTAAATACATAATATAAAAGCAACTTTTATATCGGTAATATTTTTAAATAGTGAAACTTTAAAAAATGAAGCGTTCAAAATAAACGTAATAAGTTGATTACACAATTTTCGAATTTTTATAAAATATGTTTCAAAGTTTTTCATTGCAGCATATAGCAGCACCAAGCGACAGATTTAGAATATTTACAAAGATATCAATCAATGTTCGAATTGGTAAAAATAAATATATGAGCTTTTATAATTTTGTATCAAAAACTTGGTAATACTTCCAAAGCTTTTGGTACAGCAATTTTGGAAAACATATTTTGATTCTTTAGCCTGGAAAATTAAATTATTTCAATTTAAAATGTTTACATAGTACATTATTATACCCGTAAATTCAACTGTTGTATGAATACGAATACCCGGTACTCATACTCACTACTATTTTAAAATATCTCATAACTAACATAAATCACAAATAATAAAAATCACACTAAAAATTGGAAAAAATTAAAATAAAAAGTTACAAAAATAATTGTTTATCAATATGTATAAATACGGTAAGTAAATATACATTATTAAATTATGTTTAAATGAAAAAAGAGAAGAAAGGCAGATGGAAACATTGCTGAACAAAAGACCACGGCAATTGTCGCCATCAGTCTCATCGTTTGGATCATCCCGTGGCATTGGTAAAGAAAACGTGAGTATTTAATTGGCTAAACTCTAGTTTAGGGGCATAGCTCCGATTTGTTCAAAATTTTCAACATTGTAAGAGCGAAGACGCTGATCCGCAGGATTTTTACATACTTGGGTATCACCTTCTATCCCTCTTTGTTTCCCATCGGGGCCTTGCAGTGTACGTTCGCGACAATGTTGTGTACCAGTCCCAGCAGCACCTGGACTGCAATGATGCGGAATTTACCTCACTTTGGGTTAAATTCAAGATCTGTGCACACTTACTACATTTCGGGTTTATATATAGAAGCCCAAATATGGAAAGGGGGGCTACCCTTAATGGCTTCGACGCCCTTTCCGATTCAATTTCAAGAATTCTGGAGAGTTGCCGGATAGTGAAATTGTCGTTGCTGGTGATATTAATATCCACAATTCTACCTGGCTTCACCATTCGAACCATACAACTCCCGCGGGCCTTTATGTTGAACTATTCGCCGCGCACAACCAACTGACGCAACTAGTGAATGAACCAACGCACATTCCGAGCGTTGAAGGTGAACACGCGAACACTCTAGATCTTTTCCTCACTTCACATCCTGGTAAGTATGAGGTGAGATCATTTGCACCTCTCGGTAATTCGGATCAATGTACCATTTCCGCATCTTTTTCGTTCTCCGAACTTCGTAACGTCTCACCATCGGCTAAGAAACGTTCAGTTTTTATTTACGAAAAAGCACGTTGGGCAGAGCTCAACGATTTTTTCCAGCATTTCAATTGGAAACTATGTTTTCTCAACGACAATATTAATGCTGCTGCGAAAATGGTAGAAAATGTAATATTGATTGGAATGAAATCCTATATCCCAATTAAAAGTATTTCAGCTAAGCCAAAGATTAAATGTTGGTTTAACCGGACTTGCAACAATGCAGTCAGATCCAGAGAGGAAGTGTTTAGAATTTGGCGTGCCGCCAGGAACGCTAATTCTGAACTACTACGTAACGTCTCACCATCGGCTAAGAAACGTTCAGTTTTTATTTACGAAAAAGCACGTTGGGCAGAGCTCAACGATTTTTTCCAGCATTTCAATTGGAAACTATGTTTTCTCAACGACAATATTAATGCTGCTGCGAAAATGGTAGAAAATGTAATATTGATTGGAATGAAATCCTATATCCCAATTAAAAGTATTTCAGCTAAGCCAAAGATTAAATGTTGGTTTAACCGGACTTGCAACAATGCAGTCAGATCCAGAGAGGAAGTGTTTAGAATTTGGCGTGCCGCCAGGAACGCTAATTCTGAACTACTACGTAAGCAGGCGTGAAATGAGTGTTCAAAAGTACTTAAGCGTGAAAAGTTTCTTTACGAACAGCGCATTCGTGCTAAAGTTCTTTCTGCTCCTAAGGGTAGTAAGAGCTTTTGGTCTTTCGTTAAAAGAGTAAGGGACAATGGTAGTTCGGCTATCCCAACTCTTTTAGTGGATGATCAAATATTCACTGACCCGGTTGATAAGGCTAACCTTTTAGTGGAAATGTTTGCAAGAAACTCATTCTTGCCGGATAGCAATCAACCACTGCCGGAACTCCCAAGAGTATCGTGTACTATGCCTAAGATATTCTTCCGAATTCGTGCAGTTAAAAGGGTTCTTGCGGATCTCAATGTAAATAAGTCCCCGGGGCCGGATGGTATACCAGCACTGGTGCTGAAACAGTGCTCTTCGACGCTAGCTCGTCCATTGGCCAACCTTTTTAGCTCTTCCTGCCAATGTTCAACCAATCCCTAAAAAGGGTGCGGCTACTAACCCTGAAAATTACCGCCCTATCGCAATATGCTCAGCGCTCTCGAAGGTGATGGAAAGCATGGTCAATTATCATCTCGTTAATTATCTAGAGTCCAACTCGCTTCTGAGTGATAGACAGTATGGCTTTCGTAGTGGCCATTCGACGGCGGACCTGTTAGCGCTCCTTTCGGAGCGTTGGAGTCGATCCATTCACCAATTTGGCGAAAGTAAAGTGGTTGCACTATATATTTCCAAAGCGTTCGACCGTGTATGGCATGGCGCACTGTTGACAAAGTGTCGGTAATGACTTCTCTCGTTTTATTTCGAGCTTTCTCAGAGATCGCACTATTCGTGTTGTTATAGATGGGATCTCATCCAACGAGTTTCAGCTTAATTCAGGGGTACCACAAGGTTCTGTTCTTTCTCCCTCTCTTTTCCTTATCTTTATCAATGATCTTCTTGATCAAACTTCCAATCCTATCTACTCTTTCGCTGATGACAGCAACATTTGTCATTCATTTTCATTTGGCTGTAGACCAAGCCTTCTGGAGGTTGAGTACAGAAGGCAGCTAATGAATGACACACTCAATCATGACCTCTCGACGGTCTCCGAGTGGGGTCTTACGAATAGGGTCGACTTCAATGCAGGTAAAACTCAATGTTGTATGTTGTCCCATAGGGCTGTGAGATCAACAATGTCATCAACAAACATGGGTGGTGTTGATATCAAGGAATCGGATACTCTTGATGTTCTGGGCATGAAGATTCAGTGTGATGTCCGTTGGAATAATCATGTATTCGAAGTGTCGAAAGAAGCATTCAAGTGTCTTGGTTTCCTCAAACGGTGTAAGAAATACTTCACTCCATCCGATCTCCTTACTATTTGTACCACCTATATCCGACCGAAAATGGAATACAACTCCCATATATGGGCAGGAGCTTCAAAGTCTATTTTGGAGCTTTTGGACCGTGTGCAAAGGAGGGCGTCGGCGCTCATCAATGACATTGGGATATCGAACTCTATTGATTCATTGGAGCATCGTCAGAATGTGGGTTGTGCGTCACTGTTTTATCGATATTACCATGAGAAGTGCTCTGTCGACATAAGGGAACTGATTCCCAGAGCCCGGGCTTATGTTCGAGATACTCGCTCATCTACCAGAGCACATCCGTTTGTAGTCGATTGTCCTGTTGACCGCACATCGCATTACAGAGAAAATTCGTTTATCAGTCGTACAAGCCGTATGTGGAATAAACTCCCCGCAGAGGTCTTCCCTATCACTTACAATTTAGAGAAGTTCAAGGCAAATATCCACAAACACTACACCCTCTTTCCTCCCTCTCATAACATATTTTCCTAATTCTAACACAATGCACTGCATTAGTAGGGGACATCCCCTGAGTGTTAGTCTAACGTAAAAAAAAAATATCCCAAAAAGTCGTTATCGAGAAAAACGATAAAAAAAGGTTAATTTTTGCATGCAAAATTGACAGATATCCATCGACAATGGATATCTAAGATATCATACGAGATATCAAGAAACGGGTTATGGAATCAGATAGGGGATATTTACTCCCATCAGAATTTTTTCAAAAATGGTCATTGGGTTAATCCAATAATAAGCAGATGATTAATTATCGGATAAAACAAAATATATAGCATTAGAAAGCTTATTGCAACACCTTTAATTTGTGATATAATACTCGCGGGTCTATTATCCCATTAAAAGTCAAATTGCAAAACATGCTAATTTTGGCCAAAAAATGTAAAACAAATAATATTGATAAAAAAGGTTTTTTTAGAAAAATTCCATACCAAAAAGGGAAAATCAAGGTGTTGGCCTCCAATCGGTTTTTATTTTCGGAAAATGTTTGTGTCAAATTAAAGGTATTTACATAAGCTTTCTAATGGCACCCAATTTGTTCCGTTACAATAACGCATGTCAAAGTTAAAAATATACACATTAAATGAAATATCCGAAAACTAGATTTTGTCCACTTAATATTTTATTGTTTCAAAGCAATTTAACTTTGATTAAAGGTAAAAATTGAAGCGGCAGCAAAAATACGCCAGCAAATGGATGAATTGCAGAGAATGATGAAGCCGATAATCAAAATTTTCAATAAGAAACTGATGTTGAAAATGAAATCGAAAGCGACAAACAGCTTTTCGGGGAAAAAGATGAAGATGTAAGTTAATGTTAACAAATTCTTCAGATTATAATTTAATAAATTTTTAACTTTTTTCAGATGGTTCTTCTTAAAGATCATATATATTGCAAAAGGAAAATATTTGAAATAGCTAAGGGATGCTCATTCAAGCCATCACATTTAGAGGGGATTTTCAAAAAGGATACCATTTTGAGAAGCACCCTAATAGGCCAGCCTCCGAAGTCCCAAGGTCGAGAGCGCCAAATGGCCAAATATGAGTGCCTTAATGCAAAGGGGAAAAGGGCCATTGTTGGTGAGTATATGCAATAATCAAATTTGTACTTTTAACTTCATTATTCTTATTTTTTTGAGAGTTTTCAATGGAATATGGCCATGGTTTTTGCTCAAAGAATTTTTGTTTACTGGTATACCTTAGGAAATATTTACTTGACATACATTTTTCAAAACTTTCATTTTGTTTATAATTTGTCACTACAACTATTTTTCCTGAATATGCTACACAATTGGGTAGCGAAATATTGAAAAATAAATAATACTTTTTATAACAAACAAACCTTAAATTTAAGCAATAAATTAGTTATTAATGAAAGAAAAAGGTTAAATAAAAGATAAAAATTACATAAATGTTTATATATGTTAACGCAAAACACGTTGAATACCCTATTACTGAATAAATACCTTAATTATTTTTGCTGACACAATTCCAATTTTAAGCATAATTTCAATTACCATGCAAATAATAACAACAATTGATATTGATTACTAAGCAACTTTATAATTAATATTAAGTAGCATAAGAATTTAGTTAAGAAACAAAAGTCAGTTGTATTTTAATGTTCAAACTAATAAAGTGTAAAAAAAAATTCGCCTAGCGAATAAAAAAATATATTTTTTTCATTTGTAAACTAATGAAAATATAATTGGCGCCCAACTCTCAGGAAAAAGCACCCCATAGGCTGCAAAAAGATTCCTGAACTCACTGGATACTCAAGGAAAAGCACCCCATAGGCTGCAGAAAAACGAGGATCCCTTAACAACTCACGACCACACCAAAGTAAACATCAAAATAAGGACGTTTTGAGTAGGAAAAACAGTGCGTGGAAGATTACCCAAGTACAACAAGGAAAAGGAAAAATAATCACCAGCCAGCCCTACAACAATGTTTACAATAATAACGTAAGATTAGTTTATTAGTATTATTTATAAATTTAAATAATTTTCATAAAAAAAAGAAAATCTAAAACCAAAAGTGGTAAAAATAAGAAATTACAGTAAAATTTTTAAGTGAAAAATTTAAAGAATACTTTCTTAGTTAAGTAGAATAAATCTCAATGAATTAAATAATATTAAAAATTTTAAATAAAGCGAATCTAAATTGAAATAAATTTCAAAGAATTTAGTGATATAATTTTTTTTAAAAAGTGAACCCAAATTGAAATAAATTTAAAAAAATATATAATAATATAAAATTTTTTTATTAAAAGTGAATCCGAATTAGAATAAATTTTAGGGAATTTAATAATAATTTTTATATAAAGTGAATCTGAATTGAAATTAATGTTTAAAGAATTTGATAATATAATTTTTTTAATATAGTGAATCCCTTTTCTTAAATTTTAAAAGAATTTCATAAAAAGAAAAAATCCATTACATTGAAACAATTTTTAGAGAATTTCTAATTTATAAACGGGAATATTTTTTTGAATTGAAAACTGTTGCGATTCCTACGGGGCCCTCCAACGGAGATAATAAAGTGAAAATAATAATAATACAATAATTTACTGTTGCGATTCCTACGGGACCCTCCAACGGGAATAATAAAATAATTTACTGTTGCGATTCCTACGGGACCCTCCAACGGGAATAATAAAATAATAGAACAATTAATAATTATACGACGTGAGAACACTTTTGATTAATAATGGCCAATCCCAATAATTTAATTAGACCTGCGGTCTTGAACAACATTAACCCTCAGAACCAAGTACCCGTTGTTGAGGGAAATAGGGAAGTTGAAGATGAGAGAATTGCTAGAATTTGCGCACAACAGTGCGAACTAGCTATAAGGAGATTTTTAGAGCCTAACTCGAGTATTGGCGGCGAGGATCAGGCTATTGATGAAAGATATAGGAACACCTTGACGGATCTGGATAAGATCCCCGATGTTGTTCGGAGCTTGAGGGAGTTTTCTGGAAACCCCTCCGAATTCAGCTCATGGAAGAAGAGTGTAGATAGAATATTTAGCATCTACAATACCATGAGGGGAACTCCCAAATATTTCGCTATTTTGACTACAATTAGAAACAAAATTGTGGGCAGCGCGGATGCCGCCTTAGAATCTTACAACACCCCTTTTTAACTGGGAGTGTATTACAAAGTGTCTCGCATTACATTACGCGGACAAAAGGGACCTGACCACTTTAGAGTACCAAATGAGTACTCTGTCTCAGGGCGACAATAAGGTTCAAGAGTTTTACCAACAGGTATATTCTCATCTCTCTCTGATAATGAACAAATTATCTTGTATGGATGTCGGGACAAAGCCTTGGACACTTTTATTAGAGGCCTTAGAGGCAAGATGTCCTTGCATCTCGGAATGAAAGAACCGAAAGACTTACCTCAGGCACTTCATATCTGCCTAAAGATGGAAAATCAATTCGTGAGAACACAATTCACAAGTTCACATAATCAAAACAAGCATAGTAGGCAACCCGTTCGTAACACTTACAAACGGGAATTTTTTCCTCAGTTGGCTCACATGCCACAACCTTCTCCCAACCTACGACAATTCTATATACCCACTCCGATGCAACAAGGGCCCCATTTCAATCAAATGCGTACCCAGAGTTACGTAAATCCAGGTTTTGCTCCACCTAGACCATTTGAACCTAATCAGATGCGTATCCAAAATTATTTGAATCCAAATTTCGCTCCACCTAGACCAACCGAACCTAAACCACAACGGAAACCTGAACCCATGGACATAGACCCAATATTAAGAACAAGAGCCATTAACTACATGAACAGACCGGCTCAAAACGACAGATTTTTTGGCAAAAGGTTAACTAACCAATCTGCACAGAGGAATTCTCCTCCGAAAATGCAAAGAAATTTTCATCTGGATACTCAGAAAAATGAAAATTCAGACGAACAATATTATGAACGACAGTTGCTTGATTACGAAAGTCAAGAGGAACTCCCGACAATGGACGAATATTTGAACGATCACCCGGACAACCAAAACACAAATCATTTGGAAAGCAATGATTTTGTTGACATTCATTTTTTAGACTAAACAACTCGTCCTTGCCATATTTCGAATGCAGGACGAGCACTGGACAGATTTTGGAATTTCTAATTGACACTGGCTCCAACAAAAACTACATTCGACCAAATCTAATACAAAATTCCTTGCCAAATCAAGAGAGCTTCTTAGCCAGTTCAGTAAACGGACACAATAAAATAACTCACCACACTTTTATAAATTTATTTGAAAGGGACTCTGATAAACTTAAATTTTCCTATTGCCATCACTAAAATCCTTTCACGAAATTTTGGGAAATGACAGCCTTAAAGAACTGTCAGCTGTAATTTACTCAGCCGAAAGCTATATGATAATAAATGGCAGATTAAAGGTGAAAATAAAACAAAAAATCTCCCAATCGGTGAACAATATCGACATAAGAACGGAACATCTGACAACAGGACAATTTACGGGAGATAATTTCACGACACAGACCACTCTTCAGTGAACCAAACGAAAGTTTTACATACACTTCGGCCGTAACAGCCGAAATACATACAAAGAATGACGAACCTGTATATTCTCGGTACTATCCGTACCCGATGCACCTAAAAGAAGAGGTGGAAAAACAAATACAGGAACTCTTGCAACATTATTCGGCCATCCAAATCTCCCTATAACTCACCGATTTGGATCGTCCCAAAGAAAACGGATGCCTCAGGGAAGAAAAAGTTCAGAATGGAAGAATATGCTTCGTTTATATGGATGATATAATCATATTTGCCAAAAGCGAAAAAGAGCATTATGAGAATATCGACACCATTTTTGGAACTTTGGAACTTGCAAATATGAAGGTCCAATTGGACAAATGCGAGTTTCTGAAAAAAGAAGTCGAATTTTTAGGCTTCGTAATTTCAGATATAGGGATAAAGACTAATCCAGAGAAAGTGAAGGCAAGTTTAAACTTTCCAGAACCCAAAACACTCAAGGAGTTGAGATCATTTTTGGGAATTTCTAATTATTATAGACGCTTTATCAGGGACTATGCTAAAATTGCTAAGCCCCTGACAATGCTCTTGAGAGGGGAGGCAAAAGTTCGTCCAAACACACCTCGAAAAAGGTACCAGTGGAACTGAATCAGGAGGCTGTTGATGCTTTTAATAAATTGAAGGCAGTATTAGCTTCTGAAGACGTAATGCTAGCATACCCGGATTTCAGAAAAGAGTTTTCTCTTACGACAGATGCCTCAAATTACGCTCTGGGAGCCGTGTTATCCCAGGATAATAGGCCAATTGTAGTCCTGTCTAGAACTCTTAGCAGGGCAGAAGAGCATTACGCCACAAATGAAAAAGAGATGCTCGCGATCGTATGGGCATTAAAGTCACTTCGAAATTATTTATATGGTTCTCCAAAACTAAAAATCTATACTGATCATCTTCCTCTTACGTACGCTTTAAATAGTAAGAATTCTAATTTCAAATTGAAAAGATGGAAAGAATTCCTTGAAGACTTTAACTATGAATTACAATACAAACCTGGCAGTACTAATGTAGTCGCCGATGCTCTATCTAGACTTTCACATGAAAATCCTCAGATGAATACTTTGACCACAACTCAACACAGCGCAGAGAGCTCATCTGAACACCTCATACAATTCACAGACGTTCCGCTGAATGTCCTTAAGAACCAGATAATTATATCTAATGATGGAGAGCATCCAACCTATAATTTTGAAATCATAATCCCTACTTATCATAGACATACCATTAACGAGCCCAACATTACCATAGAATTTCTCACTCAACTTCTGAAAAAATATTTAAATCCTTCTGTGACCAACTGCATAAAAACGTCTGACGCTATTTTAGGGAAACTGCAAGAGATTTACGGAAATAATTTCTCACAATATAGGGGCAAGATACACTCGAACCATAGTAACAGATCTCAAAAACGAAGAAGAACAAGAAATCCAAATAATTAACGAACATAATAGGGCACATAGAAATAGTGTAGAAAATAAAACACAGCTTCTAACCAAATTTTATTTCCCTCACATGCATTCAAAAACAAAAAGAATCACCAGTCAGTGTAAGGTGTGTAAGGAAAATAAATATGATAGACACCCTAACAAGATCGAAATTCAAGAGACACCAATACCAACATATCCTGGGCAAATCATCGTAAAGATATCATCATAAAGATATTTTCATGACTGAGAAAAAAGCGATATTAACTGCCATTGATAAATTTTTCAAATTCGCGCAATCGAAAATTTTAAGATCTCGAGCTGTTGAAGATGTTAAAGAACCTCTTAGAGAGCTCTTACTCTCATTAGGCATACCGAAAACAATTGTCATGGACAATGAAAAGTCGTTCAATTCTACGGCTATCGTTTTTATGTTGGAAAATCATATAGTAGTAGTGTCAATGGACAGATCGAAAGGTTCCATTCCACACTTTCAGAGATTATGCGTTGCTTGAAAACCGAAAACTCACATAAAACTTTTTCAGAATTATTACATAGAGCAATCTACGAATATAATAATTCTATACATTCAACTGTGAAGAAAAAACCTATAGAGGCATTTTTTTTAGGAAGAGTTAGTACTAATCCTCAAGAAATGGAGAAAGTTAAATTAGACATCATTAGTAGGCTTCAGGAAAAACAATTAGAAGATAGAAGTTATCATAATAATAAGAAGAACGTACCCAAGTCTTATGAACCCGGTCAGACTATTTATGTAAAAGAAAATAGAAGATTAGGGACAAAACTCAGTAAACCATACAAAAGGAAATAGAAACACGACAGTTTTAACAGAATCAGGAAGGACAGTGCACAAGAATAATATCCAACACGCCATTCATTGGGCAAAAGCAGGTGTAGTTAATTCCTTTTTACTGAAATCTGAAGAAATAAATATTTTAAAAGAAATAATTAATAATGATTCCCTACCGTTTATAAATTTAGAACAGGCATTTGAATTTGCCGAAGTAAAAATATCATCTAATCTGGATTCAATCATTTACATATTAAGTATACCAATGACAAATGTAAACTCTTGTAATAAAATGTTAATAAGACCCGTTAAAATTAATGTATCAGAATATCCTTATATGCGAATTATAATAATATTACTATATGCAACAAAAATAATTTAAATAATCTGGAAACCGATATGTGTCTAGCGGATTTAATTAAGAGTAAACCAGCAAACTGTAGTCTAATAGACAATCGAAACACACCTACTGTTGAAGAAATTACACCCGGAACAATTCTCTTAAATGAACTTAATGGAACAATTCTTATCAATGAAGAACCACAAAATCTTACTGGAACGTACTTGATACAATTCTGCAACACATCCGTTTCAGTATTTAACAACATTTACAACTATTTTGAAAGAACACAACTACAGCCTTTACCAGCCATTTTGCAACCTAGATATTTGGGCCAAAATATAGAAGAAACCTTGTCACTGGAAATGCTAAAAGAAATACGAACAAATAACACTGAAGCCATCGATCTATTGGAGAGCAAGCACTTAAAGGGTCTCGTGGCTAACTTTGGTCTCTCTTTATTGGCAATATCCTCCATAGTTATTCTGGTGATTAAAATAAAAGTACTAAAGAAAACAATGAAAATGGTCACTATTCCAACGGAACTAAATTCAATCCCATCAGTGCATGCATCCATGCCAGACTTATCAGACACCAAGAAACAAGATCATAAAGGTATAACAAGAATCTCAAATATTCCATATTTTTGACAGAACGAAGACGCTCGGTACTAAGAGGGGAGGTGTTAACGCAAAACACGTTGAATACCCCTATTACTGAATAAATACCTAAATTATTTTTGCTGACACAATTCCAGACATGTGAAATTGGTATTATTGCAATTTTAAGCATAATTTCAATTACCATGCAAATAATAACAACAATTGATATTGATTACTAAGCAACTTTATAATTAATATTAAGTAGCATAAGAATTTAGTTAAGAAACAAAAGTCAGTTGTATTTTAATGTTCAAACTAATAAAGTGTAAAAAAAAATTCGCCTAGCGAATAAAAAAATATATTTTTTTCATTTCTAAACTAATGAATATATAATTTATATATACATGCAGATATTTCCTCAAATTTCATTAATGCACATGCATTAACACACATGGACACATATGGATGATATCTGTAGGACATGCATGCATGTTTATGAGCATGCACAAGCATATATTAAACCTGTATGGATCAATACATGTCAATAACAATCACCAAACTAGCAATAAATAAGCAACTGTTCTTAATACAAAACTTTAAAGAAAGTAAGAATATAAGAATATAAAAATATAAATTTTAAATGTTATACATGCCCCCCATAACACGTCATAGAAAGAAAAAAACAATGTCAAAATCAACGAAGAGATCACTAGAATCTATACATCCGACTCTAATGCATAATGAGTGTAATACACCAAAAACACCACGACTATCTATTGGTGACTCAAATTTTAAATTTATGCAAATATTAGATAAACGACTGGAGAAACAAACCGAACTTATTATGAGTTTATTGGAAGAGTTTAAATCCCGCGTTTTTACTGAATTGGATAAGAGAATTAATGAATTGAAGAGCGAATTAATTGTAGTAAGAAATAAAGTAAACAAACTTGAAGCAGTGACGGAGGAATCTAAGGGATTGATACTATTAATATTGATCCCCTTCGAATAAAAAATATTTTTCGAATAAAAAATTTTACAAACTATCGTAATGTACCCGATCCTCCCGTATTAATTCGGATTAATACACTATATGAAAAAAATTTCTTCCTAAAACACAATTTTGCCTTAGTTGGTTACGATGATGATCAATTATTCTTCGTTAATGAATACCTAACAACTTCTAATTACGAAATTTTTAAAACTGCGCTTAGATTGAATACAGATGGACGTATTAAAAGTGCCTACACAGTAAGAGGAATTGTTCATATAAAATGGCTAAATAGTGACGACCCAGTTCGTATTGATAACCTTGATGTCCTTACTGTTTTTTTTTTCTTGACCGCAATAATGCTCAATGATAAAGGAAAATAATTTTTAATTCTTTCGTAAAGTTGCCATATCTAGTATTTAATATAGATTTATTTATTAAATCTTATTTTTATTTTCTTAATTTATTTTTATTAATATTCCCAATTTCAAATTAAATTTTAAATATGACTGTCTCATTAAATTTAAGCTACATTAAAAATATCTTAGATAAAACTATGCTAAACCTTATAAATTGCGTTGCTTTTCATCGGTATGGTTATCAACCGTCAATATGATTAGTTGGACACCAGAGTCAGTGTGAGTAGTATGGTTCGTATCCTAGCTAAATCTTATAGCGGTTTAAATGTTTGCTACATCAACGCGCAAAATTTAAACAATAAAATGGATGAGTTTCGATTTATTTTTGAGAATTCCGTTATTGACGCCATATGTGTATCAGAAATGTAGTTCCATCCGTTAGTGCATGACAATTTATTCAACATTAATTCATTATTTTTATAAAAATTAATTGTTATTTTATTTTGAACTAAATTATTTTATGTACCTTCCTTTGTTCCTTAATTTAATTTTAATAAAATAAAGCAATATTTTTATTCAAAAATTAGGGGGAAACAAGTTTTTTTAATATTCTGCCATATAGGTATACATATGTCCATATATGAGCATATATGAACATTTTCACCTTGGAAGTATTAAAATTAATATATAAAATATATTATAACTATAATAAAAAAAAAATACAATATGTTAGAATTTAATAAATATAGAATATGTTATATAAATATATAAGAATAATTTGAAGGTATTTAACAATACGTGCAGTGCACTTAAATTTTACGTTAAAATTAAATAAAACTTTGTTTCTTCTTATTTTTTAAGTTGAAAGTGCTAAAATTTTAAAATGAATTCCAAAAATAAATATTTAGTTAGTTAATTAGTTTTTTTTAATAATAAAAAGAACAATGCAAAAAATAACATAAGAACAATTGTCCATTTAAAATATATTTTAAGTTAATATTTTTTTACAAAAAAAGTTGGATTATAGGCTAGAATAAATAAATAAATAAAAAAAGTAAATAAATAATTAAATAAATAAAAAAAAATAAAAAATATATAAATAAATAATTAAATAAATAAATAAATAAATAAATAAATAAATAAATAAATAATAAAATAAATAAATAAATACGCGTTTTCATTTCAAATTCCATACAAACTTTAATATAATAAAAAAAAACAAGAATAAAATTAAAATAAAACTATTTCACAGTTTTTATTTTTCTAGTGAATTTTATTTCTGAAATTGGCGATAGAAATTTATTTTATATTCCTCATACCTTAATATATCATGCATACATAACTATTAAGCGCATTACAATTCATCATCCCCAACAACAACAAATTTTACACAGCATACACACTCATACCTACACACTCAATAGTCAACAACAATAATAGGTCTGTACGAGGTAATTTTGGGTAAAGTCTGGTAAAATGAGAGTAAGCAAAAAATTCTCTTACAAAACCATAAAAATTTCCAAAATACTGCGAACGCACAAAACCACATTTCATACCCAAAAATAAACGTAAAATTAGTCATATTAAAAAACAGCTTAATTAATAAATATATTTGAAATGCCAAATATCTAGTTACATTTTCAAATGTATTTTTCATTATTAAGAAGGAAAAGTTCTTTATAGTAAACTTTTATTTAACTTTAATTTTTTCAAAAATGCAAAACAGCTAATTTATTAGCAACAGCTGATGATTTGACAATTTTACCATTTTACCCAAACAAAAAGTACGGGTAAGTTCTTGTAAAATGAAAAACACAATTACTCTCTCATGAACGCTCTCATTTACCCAAGAAACGCTTTCTGGTAAGATTGGGTTCCCGCGGGCACCCGCGGTAACGTACGTCGAACACACCTAATAGCAACTAAATTTCATGTAAAGTTGATATTCTCTTTTATCCTTTTCTATTATATATTTTTTTTTGTTAAATGCGACCGAAAAAAACCGTGGCTTTTTCATATCCCAACAAAACCACACATTACCAAATAATGTGTAAAATATTGTATTGCCATAGGGGACAATGCACTACTATTTTACACCTTACTGCATTGATGAATTTACAGGCGATCAGCTCCAAAGAAATGTATGGACCCATTAAGTTAGAGGTGATTAAGTAAGTGGGTACTTACATGGTTACTAGGGTGGGAAAAGTAATGTGTCTACAAACAGATTTTAATAAAAAAAATTATTTAGAAAAAGAAATTGTTGCAAGTATTTAAGTAAAATTATTAAATATAATGTGGTCATGATGGGAATCGAACCTGAGAACTCTGGATGCCAGCCGAGAACTCTAACCACTAAGCTATCGACGCTCTTCATGTTTTCGTTCGTGATGTCGCAACGTACATACATTAAAATTTTGCATACAAAAACCAAAGAGTAATGAGTCTAAAAATAGATTTTCAAAAATAATTAGATTATTACTTTACGTTTATATATCATGCAATATGTAATCGATCAGTAACTCATTACTTTATGCTTGAAAATAATACAAAACCTAACAAGCTACCATTACAAAATAATGCATGAGTACATCGCACCCATTACCAAAGTTTTGCTGGGATTCAGAAATGTGTTGTATATAAACTAGATATGTTTTCGTATAAGAAAAATTTATCCATTTTTATAAACTTTATCGATTTTATAAAATTTATAGATGTTTATAAAATTTATTGATTTTTATAAATTTTTAAAGTTTTGGATTTTCAATTTTTACTAATTTTATTGATTTTTATAAAATTTATAAATTATTATAAATTTTTCGATTTGTAAAAATTTTTCGAGTTTTAAAATTTTTTTAATTTTTACAAAATTTTTCGATTTCTAATTTTTTTCGATTTTTAAAAAATTTTTCGATTTTTCAATAATTTTGGATTTTTATAAAACATGAATTTTTATAAATTTATCGATTTTTAAAATTGTTTTGAGCTTTAAAAAATTTTTAATTTAATTTAATTTTTTCGATTTTTAAATTTTTTTTCGATTTTTGCAAAATTTTTCGATTTAAAAAAAAAATTTTGAATTTTAAAAAAAGTTCTCAATTTTGATTTTTATAATTTTTTTTTATATATATATAAGTTGTGGAAATATTTCGATTGTTTACTTAAAAGTACCAAAAGCGGATATTTGGAAAAAGTACTACTACCTGGTTAACCAGGTAGACAGGTCGACCGGTGTAGACCGTGAAAACCGGTCGATCGGTTTAAAAAACCGGTCTAACCGGACGACCGGTTCTTACCATAGGCTCTAAAGCGGAAAGAAGTTTTACAACAGAAAAACAATCAAAATGTACTTGATATTAAACGTATACATTAGATTTCAGTCAATATAATAAATAAGTCTTAAATAATTTTTTTTTAGCTGTAAATTATGTTTTAAATGCTTCAAAAAGGTCAAAAAATTTAGGTTTCGAAATTGCCAGCTTTTAAAAAAAAAATTAGAAAATATATTTTGGGCCCTCCCCTGAAACGAATTCCTGGGCACGACACTGATTGCTGCATTATATCTGGATAGCAGATTTAAGTTAATGCTAAATCCCGAAGATGTTAAAAATGCTAAAAAATATATTTTAAAAACAATTGAAATTTTCAAAAATTTGCAAATGGAAATGAAGAAGAGAATTTTATGAGCGAATCAAAATCTTGTTCTTCAAAAGAAGGAACAAAGGACAAATTTAGAAGAAAAAAACTTAAAAAATATATTAATTATAAAAGTAAACGAAAATATCTTTAATAAATAAATTTCCTATTAATAACACATTTATACTCTTTTCAAATGTTTAACCCGATCCCTGAACCGAACCCGAATCCGAAGTATTTATTTCGATTAGCCCGAACCTGAACCCATTTGTTCAGGGTTTCGGTACATGCTAGTCACTAAATTCAAAAAAGTTTACAAATATTAATATTACTAATGTATTTGCGAGCAAATAGTGAGACATCTGCGCTGTTTTTTTTTTCAGTAAACTCAACGTATGCAAATTATAAAAATGTACTACCGAAATTCGGAGTCGGTGACCGCAACTTTAAGAGCGTTAACTCCAATTTTCGGTCGTTATTCTCGCTCTAGTAGACAAGCAATAACAAGTTTAGTGCAAAAATTTGAGTCTACATATTCATTGTGTGATGCTGCCGTGCTAGTGAAACAACGGGTTGGTTCCGTTCAGGCGTCCGTAGGAAACGATCCAAATCAGTCGATTCCGCTGCGTTCTCAAGAACTGGGCATCGCCAAGACCACTTTTTGGCGAATTTTGCGTAAAGATCTTGGTTTACACCCATACAAGATCAAACTGACTCAAGAATTGAAGCCGATGGACCATTTGATGCGACGTACGTTCTCCGATTGGGCTCTGGAGAAGATGCGCCAAGATGATGAATTTCACCGCAAAATCATCTTCAGTGACGAAGCTTATTTTTGGCTCAATGGGTTCGTCAATAAGCAAAATATGCATTATTGGTTTGGTGAAAATCCACATGTGCTTCATGAATCACCACTTTATCCACAAAAAATAACTGTTTGGTGCGGTTTTCATGCCGGCGGCGTCATTGGGCAAAATTTTTTCGACGACAATAACGATCGTCACGTTACTGTGAATGGCGATCGTTATCGCGCCATGATTACCGATTATTTTAGGCCCGAATTGGAAAACATGGACTTTGACGACATGTGGTTTCAACATGGCGGTGCCACAAGCCACACAGCAATCGTTACAATCGATTTATTGAAGAGTAAGTTTGGTGAGCGTGTTATCTCAGGAAATGGACCAGTCAATTGGCCGCCTCGTTCGTACGATTTAACGCCTCAAGACTTTTTTCTTTGGGGCTACATCAAATCATTGGTCTATGCCAACAAACCGACGATGTTGGAAGAACTCACAGCCAACATTGAACGTGAAATAGCGGCCGTTACGGTCGAAATGTGTGACAGAGTCATCGAAAATTAAGTCCAACGAATCGACCGCTGCCACCGTGCCCGCGGTGGCCATATAAACGAAGTGGAGTTCCATTCATAAATGTTTTGATTGTATTTTAAGTAAATCATAAAGTTTTGGAAACATCTTATTTAAAAAAAAAATGTCAAGTCCTTACTGGAAAACCCTTTATTTAGAATAAGTCATTTTATTTATTAGATTTTTTAAATATGCAAAAATTCAAAGCTTGGCCCTGGAAAGGATTGAGCTATCGTTGTTCGATTTATTCCAAATTTATAGCATGGATGATCTGCATATTTGACTATTATATTTTAAGCGTCACTTCTACAAATTTAACAAAAGTTACAAAATATTTGCGATTTTTTGAATAAATTGTCATTTATTAGCTTGGGGTCATATAAGACCTCATGTCCAAAATGGTTAATGAGGTCATATTATTGTTTTCCAAGCCGCTAAGCTACTAAGATGAAATATAACACTTATAAGCAAAAAATTTATTCATTTTTAATACATAATACTTAAAAGGAGTAAATTTACTTAATTTTTTATAAAAATCATACTATTCTCAAAATCCACAAAAAATAAGAGCTTGTTATCGATGATGGAGCGATTTACCTCAAAATTGGCATACTTTATCTATAGGATGTATTTAACAAGCCCTTGAAGTGCAAGATCCATTTTTTTTTAAATTTGTTCAAGAAAAACTTTTAAAAATCGAAAATAGAGTTTTGAAAATTATGCGCTTTTTGCAGTATTGCGCGACATGTTTACAGACAGATAATAAAACAATATTTCATTTATGAGTATTTATGAGTATAGAGAGCAAAAAACAATTATGCCATCAAGTTTTATTACCTAGTGTTTTTTGGCACAAAATTGGTCTTTGGCATTTTCTTAACCGAAAAGATAATTTTATACTGAAAAACAAGTGGTTGAAAACATTAAAACATAGAACGAAATTTTTCTAAAAACTGAAAAAAATTCATATATTTCCCATATAAACACTCTTGAATATTTCAATTTCCGCCTCGACTTTCCTATATCCGATTGCCCCTAAACTTCATATTTATTAGTTTTATATAGAAAAGAAACAAATTGGACCCCTACACTTTAAAATCGCAATTTCTTTTTATTGGTCCCCCTAGTTTGCATGTGATTGACTAAAATACTTCTTTTAGTGAACATCTAAGCCATAACTAAACACTTTTATATGGTTTCTTTTCAAAAATTATCTTTACTGGTCGGAAGGAATAATTTTTATAAATTTTTTGTTGTAAGAATATTCTAAGAAAATTGTATAAGTTTGTTTTTGCCAACAGGCGGGAAGGCAGACACGTTGCCATTATAAAAATACACCATGTTGTTGTACGTTTAAGTATTACATTGTACTGTTGCTGATTTTTTGATATCGTTGTTGGTATTGCTTTTCCTTGGCTGGTTGGGCTGTCTTTTCATAGTTTGAACCTCGTACTCTTTTAAAGAATATTTAGTATTTTTGGTATTTGCATAAATTTTCATAAGTGCATCAACCAGTAAATTAAAGGAAACTGCGGTTTCTAGAAATTATGTAAAATTATGGGCTTAAAAAAATTACATTTTCATTCAAGTGCATACCAAAAATATGCTTTTTGCATACCTTTAGATGTGCTGTCGTAAAAAAACTTATGCTTTTGGCATTCATAAGAAAATTTAAGTTTTTTCTGCTAAAAATAAGTTTTGTATGCAAAAAGTTAATATTTACTTTAAATACCCACATTTTCTTTCATTTTCTTCATTGAATAGATTAACAAATGTATCATATATAATAAAATCTAAAAGCTATAGAAATTTAATCAGATTTCTATAAATATTTATTAAACATTACCTTGCAGAATTTTCGAATAAAAATATTTATTAGTTTTAAAATATTGTACCTGTTCTTTCATTAGTTTTGGTACACGATTGAATGTCAGAAACCCATTGAATGTAAAGGGGGTTCCAACCATAATGCACGATATTGATTGTAAATAAAACAAAAAGTTTCCAGAGAATTATCTTAATATTTTTTATTATTATAGAAGGATCTATGACAATTATGTGTGAATCAAAATATCGGTCAAATGCTCGCTACGGCTTCGGTGGCATAACTCTATCCATATTTTCATTGACACTGAGACATAATTGAGGTTCAATGTTGTTAATTTGCCGAATCATCCTTTAGCTCTTGAATTGTTCATGGCTTATTGACGTACACTTTTTCTTTTAAATATCCCCAAAGAAAGAAGTCCAAAGGTGTCAAATCACATGATCGTGACGGCCAATTAACATCGCCACGACGTGAGATAACACGGCCATTTAATTTCTAGCGCAAAAGAGCCATTGTTTCGTTAGCTGTGTGGCAAGTGGCAGCATTCTGTTGGAACCACATATCGTCCAGGTCCATATCCTCCAATTCTGGCCACAAGAAGTCCGTTATAATCTCGCGATAGCGAACACCGACGACGAGGCGAGGTAGACGGCCCTTCTGCCACACTATCGCGAACAACAGCAATGTTTTCCGCAAAACGAACTAGACGAGCATGCACAGGTGTTTTCACATTTGCTACAGACCCGGTGTGCTGAAATTTGCTCACAAATCTCCCGATTGTGGACACATTTGGTCGATTATGATGACCAAAAAAATCACGAAGTGCATTTTGATTTGAACGCCAATTTTCGTAAAAGGCTTCAACAATCTTAATGCGCTGTTCAATTGTGTACCTCTCCATGGTTAAATTTGGCAAACACTGAAACAAAGAAATGTCAAATTAAGTTGGGCAAAAAACTTGACGTTAGGGTGTGACTCACAATTAACATCGTGCATTATGATTGGATCACCCTTTATAATCGCCATCTTGATAGCATTTGGATATCTGAGGGTCAATTCTCGTTCTGTGATAATGTGAAGTGAAAAAAAAACTTTTCATTTTCATTTTCATAAGCACTTTTCACTCGAACTTTTCACAAATACATAAATTGCGATTCTCGTATGTATTATGAAAAAAATGTTTCATTCGCACTGTACCCATGAAAATTTTGTAAATGTGTTACCCAAAATTTAAAGCAAATGTCAAAACAGAGAAAAACGTAAACAAAAGTGAATTAAGTTCGTAAAATTTATTTTAAATAATTTTATAAAAATATCTGAATTAATTGTATGGATATTGCTCAAAGAATTCCGGATGAACAAAGGTAAGGCAATGATGTTACAAGCATTTAATTGCAGTAAATAATTTAATAATTTATAGGAATTTTTTGAGAGTGCTGAGACGCATACTTCGTGCTGACCACAATCCATTCGAGATGACAACCGACAAGCAGTTCATTGATTTATATCGGCTTACTTTAAATGAACTATATTTGGTGCGCGTATGAAGTCTAATATTACTTAAAGAAAAAAATTTCATAAAGAATATAAATAAACTATAAATAAATATGCCATACTTTTTCCATTTTTCACTGTCCTTTTGGGTCCCACTAAAACTGCTAAGGCTCGCCGCTAATTCGTTACACTTTTCGTCTCTAAATTTGGCACCATCTGTAGTTACAAATCTGTAAATATGGGATTAATAAAAGTGTGATTATGGTTATTAAGCTACTTACTTATCGTTTGCAATGTCCACATGCTTTTCTTAATAATTAATTAAATACCCCTTTTGGCTTTCGCTGGCACGCTTTCCTCTTACAATCTTCTCTTTTTTTTCACTTATAAATAGTCTGTGTAAACAATTTTTTCATATGAAAATATTTTGACAGTTGTTTGCACTGTTACATAAAACAAGAATCGCCAGTGCTGTGCAATCGTGAAAAAATCTTGTTTCGTTCCACTTTTTTTTCATATGAAAACGTTTTGATATTTCTTTACATTTTTTCACAGAACGCGAATCAAAAGTACTATGAAAACGTGAAAAAATTTTTCATTTCACCGTTTCACAGAACGAGAATTGACCCTCTGACATTTATTCTTTCTTAACACGTAAGTATTTGTTATCGCCAGGTGTTGAGCTGACTATAATTGTATTTACTAAGTTAGACTAAAAAATGTTGCACGGAAGATTAGATTATAAGGGTTGGGTACCATAATAAAGTACACTACCACTCGGAGAACGATAGGATCCAATGTAATAATAAAGATAAGACAATAAAATATAAAGAATTGAGAGCCCCGGCCTAAAAAAGCAGAGAGCAATTATAGGTCGGGCTGACCCCGATACCGCTACCTAGAATAGCCAGCTTATATCCCCAATAAAACCCAATAGACTGCCTAGATCATATCTAGTCACATCACCCAGCTCATCGTGAAATCTTTCCCCAGCCATCTCAGTCTCAGACCCTGTAATCTGGGACAGTTGCTCTATTATCTCTAGCTCCTCAACATCCTCGCACAACTTACAAAAGTCCTGTGTGCCTCGTTTTCATTTATGAATGAACCCCGGTTATTACTCATACTAAAGACATGAGACTTCTCCTATCCAATTAGTATTTTTGTTGCTTTTGCATCCGACTTGGGCCAAATAGCCCTGGACACCCTGCAATCCGTCCTACCGCTCCAGGAAGACACTGCACTCGAATACACCGCACTCATCCGAGACCCAATGGGGATTCTATTCTGACCAATTAGACCTACCTCGTACAAAATCTTAGTGTAACCAGGTATGTTGCACGGAAACGGGCCGATATTTTTAAAAAGCTACGAGAAGGCATGGTTTGAATTACTCGTCACTTAACTTTTAAATGTTTAAGGTGCGCACTTATTTCGAATATTCCTACGGATGTGATGAATAAGCGATAGGCGATGGAGTTCGGTCGTGCTTAAAGGCAAATAGCGGCCATTTGAAAAACTATATTTTGTTGTTCCTAGATTTTAAATAAATAAAAGTTCAAAAAAATTTCTAAGAATCGTTTGAAGTTTTAATTTTATCACGAAAAAACCCTGTCAGTGATTTTCCGTTACCGACTGTAGTTTATTTAAAAAGTTATACGTAGAGTTTGTTTTTAAATGAAGAATCAATTGAAATTCATAGAAATATATTTTTTAACTATTTGAAGCAGTCATTCAAAAAACATACTATAAAAATTTACAGACATTCAGTAGGAGTTGATATTTTCTGTTAAATGTAAAATTTTATGTTTTCTGTTTCTAAGAATAGGAATATATATAATTCCTTTTTGTTTTTTTACCAAAACAGTTTTTTTATATACAAAATTATTTCAATAAAAATTACAAGAAATTATTCAAATATAGATACACACATACAAATAAAAAAAATTTCAATTTAAAAAACAAACTACAAAAATCGTTTTTTCTACGTTTAGTCAGTTAAAAATTGATGGCTATTTTAAACGACTTTCGATTGCTTTTACTACTTTTGTGGATTATTAAACAATGATTGAAAATAAACAACAAAGTGGGCTGAATATAATGAAAAATCAGTCCTCTTTTGATTTTATATTCGATTAATTTAATATGTATTTTAGATTATTTTTAACGAAATAATATTGTGAGTTGTAACTATTTATATCAGTAACTACTTATATCAGTACTTTCTTTGTTAGGACTTATGTAGCCATGTACCTTAATGTCAAAAAATTAAAGCTTACAAAAAATCATAAAACGTTTGCTAAGAAAGTATTTCGATAATTCCAGCACAACTATTTTAAAACTCTTAGAATTTTTTTAATTGCGGAATGTAGGGGTCACATTTTTGAATGTTTCCTAATATCTTTAGTATTTACAATCGGATATTAAAGTATGATATATTGATGTTCTTGTGTCAAAAAGACCAATTTTTGCTTCAAAAGTCTTTGACCTCAAGTACATTAGGGTAGTAGGAACTGAGATTTGGGGGGGGGGGGGGGGGTTTAGTACTAGAGCAAATATTTGTTTCCCCGGGACCAATACATATCACGCTTTAAGATCGGACTGTAAATACGGAATATATAACGAAAAAGTTAAAAAAGCGACCTGTACGTTCGGCAAAAAAATATTTTTTTTTCAAAATTGCCTTTCAAAAACACTTTTTTATTAATTTTTATTTATTCAAAATTAAATAGTTATTAAATATACTATAAATAAACAAATAGTGGACATTTTATAACTTATAATACACAGTCCCAAGTATATCAAATATACTTTATATAAGCATATAATTTAATTTTTGTAATAAATATTAATTTAGTATTTACATTTGTTTATAATTTGTAATAATATATTACATAATCGAAATGTAAGAAAAAATTTAAAAAACCTTACTTAAATCTTTTAAAGTTTAAAAGAAATTGTCCAAGGGTTAAAAACAGAAGAAGTAAGAAACAAATTAGTTGTTTGACCACCAATATATTTTGGTAATTATATCGGAGTTGATATTCTTGTCCGCTAAATAAACACTGGTGTGAAACCTTGTATTCTCAGGAGTAAGTTGATTGCATGATATACCCTTGCTATTGTCTCTCCTGTGTATGTTATAAATTAAAGGTATTCCCCTTTTGATTTTAAATATAACCATATTTATCAAGGAACAGAAAAGCCTCTGGTGGAATAAAACCTTTTTGAATAATATTCGATATATATGCCTCGTCATCATGGTAAGGGGCGAAAATAAATTATATTCATAACATTCCGTGTATTTTCTTATCAAATGTATTATAAAGTAATCAATTCTACTAATCTTTGATACATTCTTTTGTTCGAAATATACTTTGTAAAATTGCTAGATGGTGATCTGTACAGGGATGTACAACTTCTCAGACATTTTCTCTCAAACAGTCTCATTCGTTCCATGTAAGAAGAGAAATATTATACCAAATTTGGCACCCATAAGTAAGAATAGGTCTTATAAGAGATTTATACATAATTATCTTTACATCTGGGCGCAGATATTTTGAAAAGAACATTTTTTATGCAAAAAAAAGCTTTTCAGGCTTTCTCAATTTGTAGATTTATGTGGTCATTAAAATACAGAAATTTATCCAGTAAAAAAACACTTTATATTCGCTGGTGTACGGCGAACTTATTTTTTCTGGTATGGTCTAATGTAATACCCGTAAGCCTTGGATAACAATTTACCTCCACTGACACCCCCATGTTAACATAATAGGATCACAGCGTAAGTACTTACAATTTTTGTTTTCTAATTACAATTCCCATTACTTGGTAATATTAAATTTTGTTGGGGAATTTTCCTGTAATTTTAAGTTGACATAAATAAACTTTTTTTAAGGATAATCTCGATGGTCGTCTTACATGTTATTTTACTGGATACGGAAGAAATTTAAAATTTCCATATTTTTAATCTTTTATTTGCTAAATCGTACTTATCGCTTTCTTCTTACAAGAAAAATAAATACATTTGTTTGGGGAGAATTAGGTTAATAATTATATTTTGATTTTTGTTTAACTTTAACGTAAATTGAATTATATTATGTACATCACTGAAGTTTAGTACATTTATGCTTTTTTGTGCAACTGTGTTGCTCTCATTAAATATGAATTTATTAGAAATATAAAACTAGCCCTAAGGAATTTAATATGGAATAAATAAATTATTGTTTTGCCAGCAGCAGCATTGAATAGTCGAAATCCATCGTGTTTTTTTTTAATTTGTTTTAATTCGTAGAAACTCCCACCAAACATTTGGCGCCCGATGGGACTGCATCGTATGAAGTTGGACATTTTTTATTTGTAATAAAAAAGAAATTATTAAAAATTCCGTGGTTATTAAATAAAAAAAAATATTGTAATTGTTGAATATTGTAAAACTTATTATTGGCTGTTGCTGGATAATTGTCGTTGGATTTATTGCATCATCCAAATTGTCACCGTGGTTGTTGTGGCTGCAAAAGAAACTCTGCACCCAATCGCTAGAAAATAACACCTAAAATTGAAATCAAAAGCTGGTATTGTTAATCTCTGGTGGAATGTCCAAGATAAAAGGAAGATTTGCAATTGAACGTGTGGATCAGGTAAAAAAGAATAAAAACTTTAATTGAAAGTGCATGGTGGTTAAATTACTGGAGATTTGCATACTATTAAAAAATAAATTTGGTAAAGTCTAATATAAATTAAATTTCAAAGTTCTAAATTTAAATGCACTTAAAATTATACGTTTTTATATACACTATATCAAACAATTGTCCGTACACCAGACAGTAGAAAAGTTGTTTCACTATATTTCAAAAAATACTTACCCGATTCATATCAACAAAATTTTATATTGTAGTCCAATAAGTGTTGTAAATAATTGCAAATGAAAAATATTCTAAAACAGTTTTACTTTTATTTCTCACAAAAAAACTTCATAAAATTAACTCAAAAATTTGTCCGTACAGCTATAAAAAATGATAATTATGTTTTTTAAATGTAATTTTAATAAAGAGTATGATGTCCTTGGGCTGCAATTACTTCTCGTAAGCGTTTTTTCATAGTTAAAGCCAATTTTTGTGTGATGTCTGAATATTCTGCCATTCCTCTACGATTACATCTTTCAGCATTTGTTTGTTGGCGAATTTTTTTTTTCTAAAATATCCCATAAATGTTCTATGGGGTTCAAATCGGGGCTTTGAGGAGGATGAGGGATCACTTCCTTCACGTTGTAAAGCAGCCATTCGCGCACAACCATGGAAGTGTGCTTCGGGTCATTATCGTGAAGGAACCGAAAATCGTTTTGTATACCCAATTTGGTCGCACTTTCTTTCAAATTTTCTTTCAGAATGTTTAAATAATAAAATTTATCCATTATGGTTTCAACAAACACAAGGTTTCCAACACCTCCAGCTGTCATCGCACCCATACCATCACGGAGCCTCCACCATGTTTTACTGTAGCTTTAAGATTTTTTGAATGCAACGCTGTATTTGCTTTCCGCCACACAAATCGTCTTCCATCAGACCCAAAAATATTAAAATTGCTCTCGTCCGTAACAATAACTGTTTTCCAATAGTCATCTGACTTATTTATATATTTGTTGGCATAGTCTAAACGTTGTTTTATATTCTTCTTGGATATAAAGGGCTTCTTACGGGGAACACATGCCTTATATTGGTTCATATTAGAGTATTAAAAAAACCGGCCTTTTGAAAAAACCGGTTTCGGTTTTCTTCGAAAAATCGAATTTTTAAAAAACCGGTTTATATATATATACATATAATACATATATATTCATTTAAATTTAATTTTTTATTGCATTTAATTTCAACAAAAAATGAACTTAAAACCAATATTTTTTAATATAATATCTTAAAAATGAATATTATAAAACTATATTCATATCAAATGAATAGAGATCATTAAGTTTGAGTAGTAGGAAAATAAGGAGCCAACTTGATTTAATGGGTTTTTCATATGGAGGCAACTTGATTTAATGGGTTTTTCATATGGAGGCAACTTGATTTAATTGCCCTTAATTTTTGATGTTGACACAAAATGGTTTAATTGCCTTCATTTTTGATGTTGACACAAAATGCTTTAATTGCCCTTCATTTTTGATGTTGAGACAAAATGCTTTAATTGCCTTCTAGTGTGGCCGTCGGTTGTATGCTTATAATATAAAAGGGTTGTAATACAAAATTTTTATGATCAAGTGAAAGTCATTGATCTACATATTTGTTTTTGGTCTTTTTGAAATTATGTGGTTAGTGTGGTTGTCTGTTAATTGTTTTTATCTCTTGTTATACCCTCCACCATATATGGTGAGGGTATATATCAGTTTGTCATTCCGTTTGTAACATGTCGAAATATAGGTTTAAGACCCCATAAAGTATATATATTCGTGAACCTTATGCAATTTTAAGTCGATTTAGCGATGTCTGTCTGTCCGTCTGTCTCTCTGTCCGTCTGTCTGTCCGTCTGTCAATTTTTACCCAGATTATTGAACATCCTCCCGAGCAGTTTGGTATTTAAATTACATAAATTGACAAAACATATTCATATTACACTTAATGCAAAATTAAGTATATACGTATATCATCTTCAGCCCCTATGGTGGAGGGTATTCAAAGATTCGGCACAGCCGAATTTAGCCCTTTTTTACTTGTGTGTTTTTTATTTTTCTATTCTTTGTTGTTAGTGTTGCTGTCGGTTGTTTGCTTGTAATGTAAAAGTGGTGGTTATACAAAAATTGTCATGTGTGTGTTTTGCTAGAAGGTGTTAAGTGACAAGGATCTTTTTTGAAATTATGAGTGTTGCCGTCGGTTAATTCTTTTTATCTCTTGTGTGTTGTTTTCTATTCTTTGGTGGTCATTGATCTACATATTTGTTTTTGTATTAAGAGGAAATTTGCTTGTAATGTAAAAGTCATTGATCTACATATGTGTTTTTTTTTGTATTAATAGGAAATTTCCATTTTTTCTTTCTTGTGTTTATGTTCTATTTTTGTTTTTTATTTTTTTGTGTGTTTGGTATATACATTCTACATATAAATGTACAAGTAGGTCATAAATTAATTATTTATTAATGTGACATTTTCATTAATCTACAAATTTTTGTGTTTTAATGAAATTCGAATCTGTTTGTTTGTTTTGTTCGGTTTTGTTTTCTCGTAATAAAGCGGTAATTGGAATCTGTTAAGTGTTTTGTTTGTTTGTTTGTTTGTTTGTTTAGTTGAGTATAATAAAAAACAATACTAAAAATTAGTTTTACATGTATTTGGTTTTATTTTACTTTCTTTTGAAATAATTCTTAAATTAAAATCTAAAAAATTTAGATGTTTATGATAGAGATTTATAGCGTGATACATGAAACACAAACGATTACACCCACCCTCCTCTGCCACTAGCGAATGAGACGCAGGCAGCGAGTCGAATAATAAAGATGTAGAATCATGGTTGAACGAAAATCGCATCAGAAAATTAAGTTCAGTATCCTTTACTTCATCATATAAGTAGATTACTTTATCCAGTTTTTTGTGTTTGTTGAACTTTTTCTGTCTGTAAAATAAATTTTAAATAAAAAAGAAAAAAGAAATATATCTCTTACTTCATCATCCGGTTTTTCCTGTTTGTTGAACTTTTTAAAAAATTTTTGTTAAAACAAATTTTTAATAAAAAAAATCTCTGAGAACTTTATCCACTTATTTTTTCTGTGTGAAGTTATTTTTACTGTGTGAAATTTTTTTTTTAATAAAAAAATAAAAAACTAGCTCAAAATGTTTTTCTGCGTGATATGCCAAGCTGCTTTCAACACCAAACACAACATGCTTCAACATAAAAATAAACATTGTGTTGAGTGTGGAAAGTTTTTCCTTAAGCGCTCCACAATGAAGGAGCATGAAAGGACCCATGCAACCACCTCATCAAAATTTTGCGTTCCTCGCAATGAAGCAGTTAGTAGCTTAAACTATAGCCAACACTTGCGAACACTACAACATCGCAATTGTGGGATGAAGACAATTAACCCTAGACTCACTGTAAGGAGCAGTGATTATAGTGAACGAATAGCAATTTATAAGCTAGTAAATGAAAAAGATGAAATTCTCATGCCCGAGGAATTTTTCAAAAAAGAGGAATCTATTTTAATAGAACTCCTAAAGGATTGTCAAGCTAAACACATATCCTTTAAATTCAATATGGAGCTTGTGTGTGATTATATCAAAATAAGCGAGCAAGAAATGGTTGCAGCTACAATGACTCACTCAACAAAAATGGCAATGGTCACTTTAAGCGATGACTTGAATAATATCTATGACTCGCAAACTGATGAAATTAGAAATAAAATGTCTGAGTTATAAGAAAGGGATAGTGGATGGTCTCTGGTTACCATAAAATTTTTAAATATTAATGTGAATGAAGTTAATATTATAAGAGGATCACAATATATACCTCTGCCAAAGGAATTAGTCAGAAAGCGGGCATTTATAAATATCCAGAATGATGATGTCTACTGCTTCAAATGGTGTTTAATTGCTTCATTGTATTGTGAAAAAGAATTGTCTCGTTGTCAACAAACGGAATGTTCATCCTACAACATAAAAAGTATTTCTGCCGACATAATAATTGTAAACAATTTGCAATTAAACTTTTCAAACCTCACCTTTCCATTAAGTCTAAAAAGCTTAAAAGACTTTGAAAGGCAAAATGTAGATATAAGTGTCAACGTCTTCGGATATGAAGAGAAGAAATATCATATAAACCTCCTGCTTCTCATAGAGGAAGAAAGGTCGCATTACATCGTTATAAGTGATATTTCAAGGTTAGTAGCAAAAAAAAAAAAAAAAAACATGTAAAACTTTATAAAAAGAAATATTTCAAATTTGCTTTTTTTTTGTTCTTTTTTATTAAATAAAAGGTTTATTCGAAGCAGTTTGACTGGATACAAAGGAAAAATATTTGTATGTAATGCATGCCTTACTTACAAATATAGTTAACGAGATTTATCACTTCATAAACAAACTTGCAATAAAGTTTGCACAAGGATGCCAGAAGGAGCTGATGCTGTTATAAAATATTCGAATGCTCATAAGGAACTAGATGTTCCGTTTACAGTATATGCGGACTTTGAATCGATTTTAAGTAGCATAAGTGAAGAGGTTAGTACTAAAACTACAAAAATACAACGACATATTCCATGTGCTTTTAGTTATTTTATAAAATGTAGCTTTAATGATAATTTAGACAAGTTTAAAATTTATTTTGGAGAAGATGCACCTAATGTTTTTGTTAAAGATTTAGTTGAGGACTTAAAAGACATTTATAAAAATTATATTTACAAAGAAGTTGAAATAATAATGACTGAAGATGATATAATTTTTCATAATTCATCTAATATTTGTCATATTTGTGAAAAGGTGATATATTTATCCAAAGTTAAAGATCACTGTCATTTTACTGGCAAGTATAGAGGCCCTGCTCACAATGATTGTAATTTAAAATATAGAAAACCTAAATTTATTCCAGTATTTTTTCACAACTTTTCTTCATATGATTGTCATATGTTCTTTAAATATTTAAATAGTATTCCAGATAGTGATATACGTGTAGTTCCTCTCAACAAGGAATTGTATATATCTTTATCTATATATCTACCTTTTCAAGAAAACTCGACTAAGGAAAAATTCGAAATAAGATTTCTGGATTCGTTCAGATTTATGGCTTCAAGTTTAGATTCCCTAGCAAAAAATTTACGTGTTGAGGATTTAAATATTGTCCGCAAAAATTTCTCTGATGAAAATCATTTTAATCTAATTAGGAGAAAAGGTGTTTTTCCATACTCTTATATGGATTCTGTGGAAAGATTCAATGAAACTGAGCTTCCCAGTCGAGATAAGTTTTTTAATGTTTTAATTGACTCAGAATGTTCTGAAGAAGATTATGAACACGCGAAAAATGTTTGGAATACTTTTAGATGTAAAAATATGTTAGATTATACAAAATTGTATTTAAAAACGGATGTGCTTTTATTGGCAGATATATTTCAAAACTTTAGAAAAATTTGCAAATCCATATATAAGTTAGATCCAAATCATTATTATACCGCCCCAGGTCTTTCAAGGGATGCAATGCTTAAAACGACAAAGAAGGAATTAGAATTATTCACAGATAAAGATATGCATCTGTTTATACAAAAGGGAATAAGGGGTGGTCTCGTACAATGTTCACAGAGACATGCCAAAGCCAATAATATATATTTAGATGATTATGATAGTAGTAAACCATCTGAATATTTAGCTTACTTAGATGCAAATAATTTATATGGATGGGCAATGTCACAGTATCTTCCAGCTGGGGGATTCGAGTGGCTTGGCGAGGACGATTTAAAGAAATTTAATATCTGATACTTCTCCTGTCGGTTACATTTTAGAAGTTGATTTAAAATATCCACACTCTCTTCATAAACTGCATAATGATCTTCCTTTTGCTCCTGAAAATAAAGTAGTTGGAAACTCAAAATGCAAAAAACTGATTGCAGATTTGACTAATAAAACAAAATATCTGATTCATTATTGAAACCTTAAACAATGCCTTGCAAATGGTTTAATTTGTACAAAATATCATAGGGGAATAAAATTCAATCAATCACCATGGCTTCAGAAATATATAAACTTAAATACACAACATAGAGCAGAGGCTCAAAATACATTTGAAAAAGACTTTTTCAAACTTTTAAATAACGCTGTTTATGGGAAGACCATGGAAAATGTTGAGAAAAGGGTGGATGTCAAAATCACAAGAAACTGGGAGAGTGAAAATAGAAATCGTAGAGGTGCAAGATATTTTGTTTCTCGCCCCAATTTTAAAAGCATTTCAAAGTTTTCTGAAGACTTATTTGCAGTTCAGATGGGTAAAGTTGATATATTATACGATAAGCCCATATACATAGGTTTTGCCGTACTTGAATTATCTAAATGGAAAATGTATGATTTTCATTATAGGATAATGAAGTCAAAATATGGTCAAAATATAATTCTCAATTATATGGACACCGATTCATTTATATAATCAATAAAAACTGACGATTTTTACAAAGATATACTTAATGATTTGTTGTCTGAATTTGATACCTCAGATTACCCCGTTAATAATCCTTACGACATACCGTTAGTGAATAAAAAAGTTTTGGGTAAAATGAAAGATGAGAATAATGGTACTATTATGACTGAATTTGTTGGTCTTAGATCGAAAATGTATTCCATTAAAACTATTGACAACAAGGAAATTAAAAAAGCAAAGGGGGATAAGAAGTCTGCTTTAAATAAATACTGTATGTTTGATTATAAAACTGCCTTATTTAATCGTAAAATCGTAAGCGATAATACACTGTGGTGCAATATTATAGCCGCACCCAAATTTTCGGCATTTTTTATCTCTAACGGTGTATTTAAAAAAACTTAATAATATCAAATTGTCGGCAATAATAACGCTATAAATATTCAATATAGTTTTTTAAAATAAGTTAATTTTATTTACAGTTATAACACAAAGCTTGTTTTTTTCTTGGTGCAAAATTATAGCCGCACTTATAAATATTAATAAAAAATATTAAAAAAAATAAAAAGCAATGAATTATTTTAAAATTTTTTATACATTAGTAGTGTGTTGGGCCTCCCTTGTTAGAGATGAGCTCAAAAATTCGTTGTGGCATACTGTTGACTAGATTTAAACGAACTTCACTTGTGATGGATTCCCAAGCTTCAATTACCGCGGCTTTAAGATCCCCAATCGTGTCATATTGCTTGTTGCCACCATATATTTTGTGTACAATTATTCCCCAAATGTTTTCAATGGGGTTCTGATCAGGGGAACAGGCTGGCCATTGCAATTGAGGGATGTTGTGGGACTCTAACCACATGCGAGTATGGTTACTCTTGTGAACAGCTGCATTATCCTGCTGGAAAATCATATTTTTGTCACGATTTCGATCAAAAAATGGTTTTAGGTTTGTCTGGAGAAGAGTTGTGTACTCTGCCGAATTCATTTTGGTACTTGGGAAAGCCAACTCTAGCATGTCATCGGCACAAAACGCTCCCCAAACCATCAATGATCCACCACCAAAATTTCTTTTGGAAAAATATAGCGGTTCCTTACGGTAATCTCTCCAATATGAATTGTACCCATCCGGACCGTCTAAGTTAAACCTTTTCTCATCCGAAAAAATTATCTGTAAAAATAAATTCAAATAAATGCTGACTAGAGATAGCTAAATGTGACTTACCTTATTCCAGTCCGTATTCATGTTATTTTTTGCAAAATCCAAGCGTGCACTTTTGTGCCGTGGCAGTAATCGTGGTGCATTCTTCATTTTTTGGCGACAGATAACTGAAGACTGCTTTAGCACACGATTTATAGTCCAACGGGACACATTTAAATCACATTCGTGTGCAATTTGTTTGACATTTTTCGTGGAGTTGCTAGCGCTTCTGATAATCTTGCGTTTATTACGACCTGAAAGTTTGGGTTTTCGTCCAGCATTTTTTTTCTTTTGTCCGTAATTTGAAGGATTTTTTAAAAAATTGCGTACCACCTTTTCAGATCGCTTTATTCTCCGAGCAATTCCTCGAAAACTAACGCCTTCTTCTTGAAAAGCAGAAATTTTGCCTTTTTCAATATCGGACAAATAACAACCGCGTGGCATTTCGAAAATTATCAAATTATTTATTATTTGCAAATTAGCGAATAATAAATAATCAAAGCAAATAAGAATAAAAAAAAAAACTAAAACTGGCTTAACCGTTAGCTGAGTAAATTGTTTTTATAATCTGCGGCTATAATTATGCACCAACAAAAAAACTAAGAATTTGTTGTAACTGTTTTTTTATATACAAAAACAAATATTTGTTTGTTGTTTTTGTTATTATTTTTCAAGGTCTTTCAGATGTCATACACAGATTTCTGCAATTTTTTATGTAAATGCACAAAATTGGTAAAAAGTACATGCGGCTATAATTTTGCACCACAGTGTATGTGTTTATTTGCATCTAAATTGCATAATGTTTTTACAATAAATATATATAAAATCGTTTTAAGTTATAAGGATGAAAAACGAATAATTATGAACAATCAGGTTCAAACAGTCGCTAGGGGGCATTGTGAATATGATCAGTATTATAAAACCCCTGACAATGAATGTCTAAAATGTAGCAATAGGAATTATATTTTTGATGAAGATGGAGATAATACTATTATGGGAGTAAATATGGACTTAGTACAATTCCAGAATGATTCTGAGGATGAAATATTTAATAGCATCAATTATTAGGGAATAAAACATTGTATTTTAATAGCTTTAAATTAAATTTGATGTATATTTTGTAATATAATTTGATAAGTTTAAGATTAAAAGAGATTCTTGAAAAATAAATATTTTGTATTTTTCTCTTAAAATTTTTTGATTATTAAGCAAAATAAAACACTGGTATTTTAGTTTTCTATTTTAAGAATACATATTTTTATTTATAATTTTAAGACATTGTTTTTAAGTGTGTATTTTCTAAATATTTAATAAAGATAATAAAAATGGAAAATTGCCTTCATTTATTTTAAAGTTTAAAAATTTTTGTAGTAAAAGAGCATTTTTCAGTGCACATGTTCCATGTTTGTGAGAACTACAACGGATGCAATCGGGATATTTTTCATCGAGCTCTCTTAAATTACAGCAATTGATATTTTCTATATTGAAAACGTTTTTCCGCAGCATATTCTCCAACCACTTTTTCTTTTCCAAGCCCTTGACAAAAATTAAAGAACCCTCTGTGTTTGATTTGAGAAATTCGCACACAGACTTGAATGATACGGATCCATCTTCCCATTGCAGATGATGATGATTTTTTGTTAACCAATTGACTTGTTTTTGATTCTTTGGTGATAAATAACTATAATCGAAGGGGGGTTTTATGATGAAATTTATATACTCCTTAGCGTTAAAAACCAATGCAATTTCTTTGCCAATAAAATTATTAGAATCTGCTCTAAAGCCTTGGAGATCAATAAAAACTATTTTTGGCATTTCCATTGCTTAAACAATTTTATGAACCTGTCCTGTCAAAGGCGTATATTCAATTAAACGATCATGAATAAGAATGCAGTAAGCTGATGAGTTTGGTGGTATATTGATGCCAGTCTCAAACATAATTTTTATATCAATCGGACCCCTTGCAACCGTTTCATTTTGATGGCTTACATCAATAACTGTAATAGGAGCTTTATTTTTGAATTCTTGACAAGTGAGTAGAGGTTGAGGTTCTCTCATATAGTAGTTTTGTTGAAATCTGACATACATATCATAGAGGATGGCAAAGCGTTCTTCCCCAAATTTAATGTTTAGATCATCATAAGGATATGACTCTGAGTTTAAGTGAACTTTGATGTTGGTTAAATCACAATTAATAAATTTATTCTCACGCAGGAATGCTATCAAAACGAAGCGAGGTCGTTCCCTATTTGCAGATAATTTAACATTCCAAATGTGATTAGTTCCGCTTGATAATTGAGGATTAAAATGACAGTCCCAACTGCGGAATGCTATTGGTAAATTTGTTCCATTTTGTATAATTTTTATCATATTTATTTTACTCAAGTCAGAAAGCTGTACATGTGGTATCCTCCATGAAATATTCTTAATAGTAATTTTTGGTTTTTGAACAGATGCTGTTGAATATACGAGATCATCATCACTTTTGCTACGAAGTAATATCAATTCATGTTTGGAATTCAAAATAATTTTATTAAAGTCTTCAGCAAATCCCAATAATATTTTTAATGGTACATAAAAGTTAAAGTGTCCATTTAGTACATTTATGTCATCTACTTTACTCCAAGCAGCATTTTCCATGAGAGCACCGTCCGTTGCCATCAAAGAAACATAATTTTTAATATTAGTTGAAACTCCTAGGTGTCTTGTGCGATCAATTTCAATGCCATTTAGCTCATAACGAATTTCATCAAATAGATGAGCAACAAAATTATTTTTCAATCTGAAAGCAGAAGATGGTACCACTTTTTTACTATCGCCGCTTTCCTCTTCTTCTACTAAACCTTCAATGTAAATAAAACTTTCACTCGGCAAAACATACAAATCCTGATTTTGTATTGATATTCTTATTTCATCGTTATTTTTATATGATTGCAAGTATGGAGTATAAGTGTGATAATCTTTTTTTATAATGCTTTCATCCGATAAGGGTTTATCCAAAACATTAATTATTGATCTCATTCTCGTTGGTGTTGCTTCTTCAATTGGAAATTCAATGATTTGAGAAAATTTCTATTTGATTCTGTTAAATTGTTGGCTGAATGTGAAGATGAGAACAGCGTGGACGCTAATTTTGGTTTGACTGATGGCAATAATATGGATTTTGGGGATAACAATGTGGTATAAGGAATGTTATTTGAGATAATTTCTTTGTTGTAAATTATCATTATTTTCTTGGCCTTAAATGTAATCGAATAGTAATTTCTTCTCCTCGAAAATTAATTAAATCACCGTCTTGATCAACTATCCGTAGTGTTAGTGAACTTACTTCTTTGGAATTCACGGGCAAATAGATGAGATTTGTAGGTATTTCATCCATTTTATAGCCAGGTGGAACATTTATTGCAAATTCGTGTAATGTATGTGAATGAGAATTGTTTATATATGTGTTTACCACAATATTACATTCTATCCGCAAGAGATTTACCTTAAAAATATTTACTGGTAGATCTGAGAAATGGGGGACATTAGGAGAGAGGACATTCTTATTGAAACCAAACAATTTTCCTATCGAATTCTTCTTGTTAAAGTATATCGAATCTTCGGAACTATACAATTTGACTTGCATTGTATTGTTATTAGCTTCTATAATAATTTTCTTCTTCCCCAACCCATCTTTCTCATATTCCCCCTATATGAAATCAACAATATCATTCAGCTCATAGGATCCGATAGGTATTGTAATAATTTTACTACCAATGTGAAACAAATTATTGTATTTGTCCACATTTGGTATGCTGTTGTATGTGTGAAAATCTACGAGAGCACACTCGTAATCGCCGTTTAAATTTATTGGAGGAAAGTAGTTTGCTGATAAATTTGAGGAGTTTCCGCTCAATGTTAGTGTAATTGACATTTTGCTTACCAAATGGCTAATGTAGGAAATAAAACAAAATATTGTTTTTTTAAAGGGTTGCTTTTTTCTTTATTTATTTTAGATAATTTTATATCAATACTTAAAGTACATGTATAATATACCTATATATATATATATATATATATATATATATATATATATATATATATATATATATATATATCAATTTTAACATTCTTTCCAGAAGATTCTCATTTATTAACTTTATTATCATCTTTCTTCTGATTACATTTATTTTCATTGTGATCATTACTACCACAATAATTACAATACTTTAGTTTTTCATATTTAATCTCAGAGCTCTTAAAAATCTTATCCATTCTCCTCCTGCTAATATATAAATATAATGTATTATCAAGCTAAAGTTTTTTATTCAACTAAAAAAGTGGAGAAAACATTTAATCCTTTTATACTTAATTTTATAGTCGTAAAAGTAATCACACACATTACAAAATATCATTTTTATTTATCCAAGAATTATGCTGATTTGAAAAACCCAACCATTTCACGAATACTTTATTATCTTTAGTTTTAATAACTTTTTCAACAAGATATGTATTAGGCAGTCGAGTTTTTGAGAGTTCTTCATCATAGAAGGCACCTTTAATTCTATTTCCCTCGTAATCCACCAAAATATTTGTTGCTGGATAAGTGTTGTTTATAGATTTGATTTTAAAAATTTCTGTTGTCCAGTTAGGTGTGTATCCCTTTTCAAAAATATGCTTATATTTGCTGATGCGTACCGAATCTCCAACATGAAATTTTGAGATTTTGTACATTTTCAAGTGATTATACACTGTGTCTAGTAACATTTTCTCATTCGTAGAATTAACATTAATGGGTGCCATTTTTATGGTACGATGAATCTTGTGATTGCACTCATCAATTAAATCTTTATATAAATCAATCCAATGATATGATCCGTTGTAGCTAAATTCCTTCCACATCATACCTTTAAGAGTTCTATTGAATCGTTCAACAATAGACGCTTTGATTACACTATACGTTAAGTAGTGATTAATATTATGCTTTTTCATCAATTTACTAAAGTTTTTATTAAAGAATTCCTTGCCATCATCAGTATGTAAATTTTTTGGCACACGACCCAAATTCAATATATTTTCCATTGCTTTGCAAACATCCGATGAACTTTTAGATTTGAGAGGTGCTGCCCAAGCATATTTTGAAAACGTATCAATGACCGTTAGCAGATAACGATAGTCCTTGTTATCCGATGAATAATTACCCATTTCAACTAGATCTGCTTGCCATAAATCATCAATGCCTTTCATTACAACTCTTCGACGCCTAAAATTTTTTCGAGCCTGTTTATGCAACTCTTTTACCAGAATTCTCTTTGTATTCATTATCGACAACATATATTAGTTTATTATGTTATCAGTGTTAGACATCATATGTAACACATCTTCCCTCGGCATCAATTTTAGTAGTAAACTCTGCAAAAGTTTAATTCGTTGACGCAACAACTCAAGTTCTCTGTCAAAGTACGATTTTTGATTATGATTTATATCAGAAATTTTCTTATATACTACATCATTATTTTTATCTATATTCAAAAGTATGTCTGTCTGCATTTTGTTGACTTGTAAGAGTAGAAAGTCTTTTGTGACGGCGTCCTTTTCTTCCACAGGGCTCGCAACATTTTTAATTCTTTTGTTTTGGATATTAAAGTTCTTATCGCTATCCAAAATGGGGCCAAATATTTTCGAATCATTCTTTCTTATTATATTATTATAGTTTAGCTTAGAATTGTAATAGTGTCCGAACTTGTCGACAGACATTTTCAATATATATCCTTAACTCACAAAACTTTAAATATATTATAATATTATATCAGCTTCCTGCAGTTCTTCGATAATAGAAACAATTTCATTGTTATGATTGTTATGACCAGCAGCTTGAGTGGCGATAAATAATCTGAGGCAGTCAACTAATTCATTCGGATCATTCCAATATACATAATTAGGTTTATTAGAATTTAATTTCATTAGACCACTTCCTGTTTTATCATTTTTAAATAATTTGCTGATAATGTTTACATATTTGTTGGCCCTTGTCCCTTTAATTTGTCCGTCTGATTTATAGTCTCTTTTGTGAGCATTTGTCTCCATTAAAATCTTTTTGTAAATCTCCAATTCTGTTTTATCATAATTTTTTGGAGTTTTATAAAACATTAACTGAACCAAACCTGGTGTTAGCAACCAATTTTGATTTCCTAGCATAATTTTATCATCACTCAACTTAATGTTGCTATTCCCAAATTTCCACTCACCATTCGAATCTTTGTGAGGACCATAAAGCGTTTCCAGTTCATTTTTTCGAGCTAAATGCGATAAATCGAGTGAGTTTATTATTGTATCGTTTGTAACATCAGCGGGGGATTCAGTTTGATAGTAAATATCATCATCATTTTCATCAATTGTTTTGTATTCATCACTCGTAAAATCTTTCTTTGGGGTACTTGTCCCCAGTTTCATTGGTAATTTTCTAAACGATAAACTCGTCTCATTTTCTATTTCATTTTTAATTTCTTCTTTTTCATCTTTAGAAATTCTCTTTTCTTTAGAAGAATTATTTATAAATTCTTTCAGCGGGTTAGTTATGGCCTTAAATGTTTTTTGTAGTCTTTCATGAGTATTATCTTCACCCATTTTTATGCTTCGAAATATCTTCTTCAAAGCATTTCTTACCTTGACCAGTTCCTCCAACACTTCAGTCATATCAGACCAGGAATAGATCAGAAACAGACCAGGAACAGTTCAGCAACAGACCAGGAACAGATCAGAAACAGACCAGGAACAGATCAGGAATAGATCAGAAAGAGATCAGGAACAGATCAGAAACAGATCAGAAACAGACCAGCAACAGATCAGCAACAGATCAGCAACAGACCAGGAACAGATCAGAAACAGACCAGGAACAGATAAGGAATACATCAGAAACAGACCAGGAATAGATCAGGAATAGATCAGAAACAGACCAGGAATAGACCATAAAATGTAGCAAGCTTATTTGGACTCAGCTGAATTCATAAAAGGATGTAATTATTTAAATGTTTTTTTAATTTGTTAATCCTATCGATTCAAGAGGTCAAACTTTACTAATATCATCATATTATTCCAACATCCTTATATTTCAATGAAAACATTAAATGTCTTTCTATATCGACCAGCATTTAAGTTATCATCTTTACATATTGTTAAAAATCCATAGTTTTCTCTCCAACATTCTTGACATATTTTACGAAATTGTTCAAAGGACATATCCGTTCCAACATGATCACTATAGACGTGTTTCATATTCATTTCATCCTGCTTAAACATTATAATCATATTGGCATTATCTCGTATCAAATGTTTAGGTATTCGGGTATAAGTTTGACACAAGTAAAATGAATCCACATTTTTGTGACGACCCATACAAAAGTTTGCACGTATATTATTTTGATTTTCACATGCAACGTCATCAAATATAATTATTGAGTTATTTTTAGCTTCATCTGGTGGAATAACACTTTCATTGTTAGAAAATGTAAAATAACCCATTCCTTTAATCGTTGATACGAGTTTATTTAAGTACTCATATTTAGGTTGAAATAATGATTTCGAATATAAATAGATGTTTCCGAATTTTAATCCATTAGGACTTTCAATCAAACTAATCATTACATTAGTCTTTCCACAGTTCGAAGGTCCCACTATAAGTGCTCTTATAGAATTTGGCAATAGAGAACTGTGTTTTCTTCTCATATCTGTACTTGTTGAGGAATCAACATTCCTAACAACTATATTTATGTTGTTTGGTCAACCGCATTTTAACAACTAAAACCAAAGTTTTAAATTTCCCTTTTAATTAGTTTCCAGATTATATAAATAGGTCTAACAATATCATAGAATTATCAATCATATGCATTCTGTCACTGGGAGTGGATTAGTAGATAGAGTAATAAATTCTCTACTTTTTGAACTTCATTTACCGGGTTATGAATTTTGTGGACCAGGTACCAAGCTAGAAAAACATTTAAAGAGGGGTGATAAGGGGATAAATCCGTTGGATGCTGCTTGCAGAGAGCACGATATTGCTTACTCTCAAAATAAGGAAATCAGTAAGCGACACCAAGCAGATAAAATACTTGAAAATCGAGCATGGGAACGAGTTTTATCGAAAGATAGCAGTATTGGAGAAAAAACAAACTCATATTTTATAACTAACGCCATGAAGGCTAAAGTCAAACTCGGCATGGGTCTAAAGTCAAAAAATAAATTTGGAAAGAAAATTTTTGGCACAGCAATACGAATGGCTACGGCAACTTTAAAGAAAGAAAAACCTAAAGATATAAACGACGCAATTAAAATTGCTCGTAAAGTTTTAAATAAATCGCTGAAAGGAAAAAATCAAAAGTTGTTATACCTCGCATTATCAATGTACCAAAAGTTGGAGGGTTCTTACCATTAGTGCCAATACTAACTGCTTTAGGGACCTTAGGTGGTCTGTCATCTGGTGGAGCAGCTATTGTTAAAGCTATTAATGCTGCAAAAGATGCTAAGAAACAACTCGAAGAGGCTACTAGACATAATAAGAAAATGGAGGCTATAGCAATGGGAAAGGGTCTTTATCATAAACCATATAAGAAGGGATATGGTCTTGTATTCGATAAAATGTCAAAAAACTAATTAAGATGCTCCCCAAAAGACCACTTACTGATATCGATTTGATTAAGTTTACCACACATATTCCACACTCTAGAGGCATTTTTATGAGAGATTCACTCCCCAAACATCCTCGACGAATAGAATGTGGCATTGTTAATCTGGATTCTTCAATTGGAGCAGGCACTCATTGGGTAGCATACTACAAAAATAAAGATCATAAGGAGTACTTTGATAGTTTTGGAAATTTGCAGCCACCACTTGAATTAGTAGCATATTTGGGCTCAAATATAGTGTACAATTATAGAAGACATCAAAAATATAATTCATTTAATTGTGGTCACTTATGCCTGAAATTTTTGTATGAAATTATTAATAAATAAAAACGCATTTTTTTTTTCTTTTTGTTTTCAATGTATTTTAATATTTTTATTTCTCGTTGTTTAATACAAATTTAAAATTTCATCTCCAAAGCGGATATTTGCCACTTTCAGGAACAGTATATTCATTTATATCAAATAACTCCAACTCTAATCGCAAGTGTTTATCGTCTACTGTAGGTAATTTTTTGATGAAGTAATTGCCAGATGATAACTCCTTTATCTCATCATCAGTTATAGCATTAAATCTTTTTGGCAGAAAGATGACACAATTTTCTCCCTCAATCTGGATACTTTCCCCATATTTCGTTTGCATTTTAATTGCTTTCAATATTTTGTATAATTTAAGATCCTCCATATCTTTAATATGGAGAATTGGTTTGTTGTTGAGGTCATCAAATTTGTTTATTAATGATTTTGATACAGCGCTCATGGTTGTTGTTTCTTTGAAGACTTTGTTTAGATTAAAACTTTCACATGAATTAAATTTTAAATTAACTTCTTGTTATATATTAAAAATAACTACAATAAATTGCATGGACTAATATGAAAAGAGGAATAAATTAGTTTTCTCTTTTTTTTTCTCTTTTTTTTTCAAAGACGGATTAATTCTTCACTCTTTATTTCAAAATATTGTGAAATGTATCCTAAAGATATTACAATAAATTGCTCACTTTATTTTCATAGTATTGTCAAATAGTTTAAATATTCACATTATAAATGCGGAGGGTACAATAAATAATAATAATTTCTGGATTCAGACAGAAAGAACGACTCAGACGATTAAGATGTCAATGCGGGAACAAATTGTAGAATTCCTTAATGAATATAAGGAGTTTATATGTCTAGAAGATTTACACTTCTTTTTAAAGAACGCTGATTATTTCGAATTATATGAGAATAAAAGAATTCTTAATTCAGTGCATGGAGAGCATTTTGAGGATTGCATATGGTCTGACGACAGATGTACTGAAGGACCTGATACATGTAGTTGCATCATCTATAAATTTAGAGAAAATTCAGTCAACGATCTTATAAATCTCTATCATAAACATCTAAATTTTTAATTAAATAAAAAAAAAAATAACCGAAATTATTATATTATACGTATTTAAATTTATAAGAAATATTTAATGAGATTTTAATTTAAGAATTATTTCAAAAGAAAGTAAAATAAAACCAAATACATGTAAAACTAATTTTTAGTATTGTTTTTTATTATACTCAACTAAACAAACAAACAAACAAACAAAACACTTAACAGATTCCAATTACCGCTTTATTACGAGAAAACAAAACCGAACAAAACAAACAAACAGATTCGAATTTCATTAAAACACAAAAATTTGTAGATTAATGAAAATGTCACATTAATAAACAATTAATTTATGACCTACTTGTACATTTATATGTAGAATGTATATACCAAACACACAAAAAAATAAAAAACAAAAATAGAACATAAACACAAGAAAGAAAAAATGGAAATTTCCTATTAATACAAAAAAAAAAAAAAAAAAAAAACACATATGTAGATCAATGACTTTTACATTACAAGCAAATTTCCTCTTAATACAAAAACAAATATGTAGATCAATGACCATCAAAAAATAGAAAAAAACACACAAGAGATAAAAAGAATTAACCGACGGCAACACTCATAATTTCAAAAAAGATCCTTGTCAATCTTGCCAATCACGAACAAGAAAAATTTTGTATAACCACCACTTTTACATTACAAGCAAATTTCCTCTTAATACAAAAACAAATATGTAGATCAATGACCACCAAAGAATAGAAAAAAAACACACAAGAGATAAAAAGAATTAACCGACGGCAACACTCATAATTTCAAAAAAGATCCTTGTCACTTAACACCTTCTAGCAAAACACACACATGACAATTTTTGTATAACCACCACTTTTACATTACAATCAAACAACCGACAGCAACACTAACAACAAAGAATAGAAAAAAAAAACACACAAGTAAAAAAGGGCTAAATTCGGCTGTGCCGAATCTTTGAATACCCTCCACCATAGGGGCTGAAGATGATATACGTATATACTTAATTTTGCATGAAGTGTAATATGAATATGTTTTGTCAATTTATGTAATTTAAATACCAAACTGCTCGGGAGGATGTTCAATAATCTGGGTAAAAATTGACAGACGGACAGAGAGACAGACAGACAGAGAGACAGACAGACGGACAGACAGACATCGCTAAATCGACTTAAAATTGCATAAGGTTCATGAATATATATACTTTATGGGGTCTTAAACCTATATTTCGACATGTTACAAACGGAATGACAAACTGATATATACCCTCACCATATATGGTGGAGGGTATAACAAGAGATAAAAACAATTAACAGACAACCACACTAACCACATAATTTCAAAAAGACCAAAAACAAATATGTAGATCAATGACTTTCACTTGATCATAAAAATTTTGTATTACAACCCTTTTATATTATAAGCATACAACCGACGGCCACACTAGAAGGCAATTAAAGCATTTTGTCTCAACATCAAAAATGAAGGGCAATTAAAGCATTTTGTGTCAACATCAAAAATGAAGGCAATCAAACCATTTTGTGTCAACATCAAAAATGAAGGGCAATTAAATCAAGTTGCCTCCTTATGAAAAACCCATTAAATCAAGTTGCCTCCATATGAAAAACCCATTAAATCAAGTTGCCTCCATATGAAAAACCCATTAAATCAAGTTGGCTCCTTATTTTCCTACTACTAGTTTGTAAATTGGTAAAATTAGGTACGTTAGTAATTTGAACGTTTAAAACGTTTGGCATTAAATAAGTTTTTTTAATATTACATTTTAAATATGTAAAAAAAAATCTATTTTTCAGTTCTAAAATAATATTTTAAAAATAATATGCAATTCAAATGTTTCGTTTTAAGACGATTTTTTGTTAGCTTTTGATAAAGCTAGAAGTGGAAAATACTCTTTTACTAATAGTAGATGTTGGACAAATAGTCAAGAAACAACTATATAAATTTTCCAACTTTTTAGTTCTTTTATCGCATTTATCAAGATATATGAAATCATCATATAATGATGAATGATTTTGTACAGTCTCTTTTTTAGGATTTCAAATACTGTTTGTTGTGTTAATTAGATCAGAAATTTAACTATTTGAACTTGGAATATCCAAAGTAAAGTCTTCATCGGAATCTATCAGACTTACATCTAAATCTTCATGACCAAACAAACGATTATAAAAGTATTCGGAAAAAAAAGAAACCAAGTAATCCAGTTGGTGATGTAATTAAAAAAACCGGTTAACCGAACAAAAAAGACCGGTTTTCGGTTTTCTTCGAATTTACAAAATATTCGAAACCGATCGGTATTTAAAAATAAAGAAACCGGTTTTCGGTTTTTGAATACTCTAGTTCATATGTAGAAAATTGCGTATGGTTTGTGCACTTAAAGAAACGTTTTCATCTTTTTTAATATCTTCTACTATTTGCACAGCACTTGTTCTTGGATTTAGCTTCACCACGCGGTCAATCTTTCTTCCCAAACGAGCATCAATAATTTTTGGGCGACCTCTTCCTTTGGTAATTTCAAGTGAATTAGTTTTCTTGTAATTTTGTATCACGTATTGGACTGAAGATCTTGCTGTAGAAACATTATCAGCAATTTCCCGTAAACTTTTGCCATCATTATGCATTTTTATTATCAATTTTTTGATGTCAATAGGAATCTTTGTATGATTTTTATCATTTACACTCATTTTGATAGAAATTGAAATGTACTGGCCAAACAAATCACTTTAAAAGAATGAACAATAATCGGCTTTTATAATAAAAACAGAAATTTAAATACCGTTATATTAGAGTAGTGCAATTTTTTGCTCTATTGATGCTGTACGGAGAAATTTTTGAGTTTGTTTTTTATTATGTTTTGTTTGTTATAATTTTTTGTTGTAAAAGTAAGACATATTTACAGTTACTTTAGTTAAATAGGGCCTTTACTTTTCGAAATATAATGAAACATGTTTTTAAATAAGAGATGTACGGACAATTGATTGAGACAGTGTATTTCACATGCATGGTAAAAACATTAACAAAAAAAAAAAAAACTCGCATTATTGAAAACAGTTAGTTTTTTTTTTTTTTGACAAAAATCTTATATATTTTTAAACATTACGGTGTTTATGTTTCTTTAGAAACAAGTAAATACATAAAAGGGGAAGATATTTTGAATCACATATTTGCAAACCCTTTCCCCACCTTTACCTTGCAGTATTTTCCCTCCTTTTATCTTCTTACAAATTTGTGAGCCTATAAAGTTGTTTTAATTTTACTGCTCAGAGTAATATTTACTCCTTAGAATCTCTTGGAGAAAATTAAAGGAGAATGTTGGTTGAAGATGATTTTAGTACTTGTCAGTTTTAACTAGCATTAAATGAATTGCGCTAAATTTGATATTTTGTTGTCGTTGTTGCTCCTACTCTAACACTCGCTCTCTTAATTTGTTGGTTATTTTGAGTTGGATATTAAGAGCAATTATTAGTTGTTGGTTTATCATAATTATTGGATAGTAAGAGCAACATTTAAGGTGCTGAAAAATATTGTTGGAAAATCTAAATAGCAACAAATAAATAAAAAACTGGAAAAGTTGATTTGTAAGTAAAGTTGAAACGAATAATACTTACACTCATAAAATAACAATTCTTTAAACATTAAATCGAATTTGTTTGCAAAGTTGGTTGTTAAATATTTTTTTTTTTAATAATGGGCGAGGATTCGGATAAAAATGAATCGCTTGGCGTTTTAAAACGCCAAAGAGGGGCGGCTAAGGGTAATATAACACGCATAAAAAAATTTTTATTGGAACCTTCGTCAGCAAATTTTGACCATCATGATCTACAATGTCGGCTTGAAATCTTAACGTCCTATATGGATCAGTTAATGTCATTTCAGAGCAAAATAGAAATTATTGATTTTGAAGATAATAAGAGAGCAGAATTAGAGGAACTATGCATAAGTGCAAAATCTAAATTACTTTCGTTGTTAGGTAGACATAAGCGTAAGGAAAGTACGATAATGGATTCCACTCTTGGTATAACACTTCCACCACCTACCCGTTTACCCAATCTCAAGTTGCCTTCATTTAAAGGAAAATATTGTAATTATAAAAATTTTATATCGTCGTTTAACAGTTTAGTGCATGATAAGCCCATATTATCTCCTATAGAAAAATTTAATCATTTATTGAGTTGTTTAACTGGTGATGCATACACGACCGTGCAAGCTTTTGAAGTAAGCGATGAAAATTATCCAAAAGCATTGGCTCGTTTAGCGGAACGTTATGATAAAAAGTCATTAATTTTCTTTGACACGATTGAAAATCTTTTTAAGATTCCAAAAATGTCGAATCCTGATGCGTCCGCGATACGGAATGCTGTGGATACAGTCTCGGCAATATTCGGATCATTGGAATCTTTAGGATCACATAAAGAAATTGCAAATGCGTTGATTATACATTTAGTACTCTCAAAAGTGGATTTTGAAACGAGAGCAAAATGGAATGAACAACTCGATTATTCTGTTCTGCCTTGTTGGGATGAGTGTGCTAATGTTTTAATTCGTAGGTGTCAATCGTTAGAGGTTAATGATGAAAAAAGGAATAGAAATGATAGAACTACAAATAAAAGAGAAAAAAAAAGAAATTGGTATTTTCTTGTTCACAAACAGGTAGTGAAAAAGTTTGTGTATATTGCAAAGCACCTAATCATAGTATACAGGATTGTGGAAATTTTGCATCGGTGTCAGTTGCCGATCGATTTGATTTTGCTAAGAAGAATTCTTGCTGTCTTAACTGCCTGAGAGTAGGCCATGGCGTAGGAAAATGTAAGGCAGCTCGCTGTAAAATATGTAAAAGACCACATCATCAATTATTACATAGATATACAACTTTGAACCAAGTTAGTGGTAATGAAAATAGTTTGTCAGTTTTACCAAGTACATCCCAAGCTGATAAGCAGTTTACGGCTATGCATGTTTACGCCAATCTAACCACTGTTCTTTTGGCCACCGCGGTGGTTAGAATTGTTGATCGTTTTGGAAATAATATTAGAACTTTGTTAGATTCTGGTTCGCAGTTAAATTTGGTGTCAGAGGAATATTCACGGAGGCTTGGTTTAAAGTTTAGGCCAAATAATATTGATTTAAATGGTGTTGGCTTAATCAGTGTAAGGTCTAATTACAAGGTAACGATCACAGTAAAGTGAGTATAAGTTTCAGGAAGAATTCTCTGTTGTAGATTCAATATGCTCTTACCAACCAGAGAATAATTTAGCTGGAATTGAAGATAAAATTCCCAATAACTTGCAATTAGCCGATCCAATTTTTAATAATAGTCAAAAAGTCGACATGCTTCTCGGAGCCGATATATTCTTTGAAATATTGTCTGTAGGTCAAATAAGGCTTGGATCATTATTGCCAAAGTTACACAAAACGTTGCTGGGTTGGATAGTTGCCGGCAAATCACGTGCAGCAATTAAAGATAACAATGAAATTTGTAATATTGTAGAAAATACTGGTAATGTTGATATGGATGCTTTGGATATATTTGATAACAAATTTTGGGATACAGAGGAAGTACCTAATCATTTTTGTAAATTTAGTGAAGAACACTTAAAATGTGAAGCTCATTTCAAGAAAAACACACGAATTTTAGAATCTGGTAGATTTGAGGTAAGACTTCCATTTAAGGGAAACCCTTCAGATTTAGGGGTTTCATTTGAAGTAGCCAAACGTAGATTTCTATCATTAGAGCGAAGATTAATAAGAACGCCAGATATTAAAGAGTTGTACTTAAATTTTATGAAAGAATATATTTCAATGGGGCATATGTCTGAAGTCGGCAACGTTCCTCATGGTCCACACTATTTTGTACCACACCAGTGTGTGCTAAGACCCCAAAGCTTAACGACTAAATTAAGAGTTGTTTTCGACGCCTCGTGTCGCACAAGTTCTCAACTTTCATTAAATGAGATTCTAATGGTTGGTCCCACAATTCAGCCCGAGTTATATTGCACTTTACTAAGATTTCGATGCTATAAATATGCCATGACTGCTGATATTTCTAAAATGTATCGTTAAATAATGATGAATCAAATTGATAGAAAATTTCAATTAATATTGTGGCGACCAAATGAAAATATGCCAATTAAAATGTACAGCCTCAATACTGTTACCTACGGAACCGGCGCAGCACCGTTTCTCGCAATCCGTTGTTTAAAAGAACTAAGCGACCGTAATAGGAAAAAATACCCACTTGGTTCAAGCGTTATTGAGAATCATTTTTACGTTGACGATTTATTAACAGGTGCAGACACCATACAATAACTTGAGTTAATAAAAAATTAAGTTGTTAGAATATTGAAAAGTGGATGTTTAAAATTAGCAAAGTGGTATTGTAATGATGAAAGCTTAAACGTAAATCAAAATTTAGAAAAGCAACTGTTGATTGGTGAAATGGATTCAACAAAAACTCTGGGCATGACTTGGTTTCCTCATGAAGACTTGTGCCAATTCAAAATTGATTTTGATTTTAGAAACCTAAAGGCAACCAAAACAAATATACTTTCGTTGCCTGCTCGATTGTTCGATCCGCTGGGTATCCTTAGTCCTATTATTCTACAAGCAAAAATAATCCTTCAAGAACTATGGCGTGAAAAGCTCGACTGGGACGAGTCAGTCCCAATGTCTATAGAAACATCTTGGCAACATTTTAAATTAACGTTAACACAAATTGATAAAATATAAGTACCCCGATATGTAAACACGTTGCTTTATAGTAAGGTACAAATACATGGCTTCGCAGACGCCTCAGAAAATGCGTATGGTTGTTGCTTATATATTCGGGCCATTATAAATTGTAAAGTTGTTGTAAGCTTGCTGACAGCCAAATCGAAGGTTGCGCCACTGAAAAAGAGAACGCTTCCGCGACTAAAGTTGTGCGCGGCTCACTTGCTATCAAAATTATGGAAGGCTGTGGAATCAATAATGCTTCCATATGTGGAAAAATTATTTTTTTGGTCTGATTCCGTAATTGTTTTATACTGGCTCAAGAAATATCCTGCAAGCTTAAGTACATTTGTTGGTAACAGAGTGGCAGAGATACAAGAGTGGTCATCATCTGCCAGTTGGAAACATGTTCCTACAAAATCAAATCCCGCTGACATAGTTTCTCGCGGCTGTAATGTAAATGAGATTTGAAATTCGATTTGGTTTGAAGGACCTGCATTTTTACGTTTAAACGAAGATATGTGGCTATCCAATAATCATATAGAACCATCAGATGACGAGAAAAATTTAGATGCTCGAAAATCCAAAGCCACGGTAATGCTTATTAAACCCGAAGGAAATGTTATTATGGGTATAATTGAAAATTGTTCCTCATATATTAAGATTTTACGAATAGTTAGCTATATATACCGTTTTGTACAACCAAAAGATAGGAAAAGTAAAGAGATTACGGCTTCGGCTGAGGAATTAAATATCGCTTTTTTGAGAATAATCGAGGTAATTCAAACCCACGAATTCAGCAATGAAATAAAATGTGTAAAGAATCAAATATTTATAAAGGCGAGCATTCAAAAACTGAATCCTTTCTTGCATCAAGTCAACTTTGGTGATCGTACATTCGAAGTGTTAAGAGTTGGAGGTAGGCTGTTAAACGCACCTCTAGAGTACGACACAAAATTTCCAATATTAGTACCAAGAGCTTCAAAATTCATTGAGCTTTATGCTAAATATTTGCATTTCAATAACTGTCATGCTGGGCCCAATGTTTATTGAGTTTGCTGAGACAAAAAATATGGGTCATAAATGGTCGTGAATTAACTCGAAAAATAGTAAGGAATTGCATACACTGTTTTAGATATAAACCAAAGTTGTTGAGCCAGATAATGGGGAATTTGCCAAAAGATAGGTTTAAATTTTCTAGACCCTTTTTAGTGTCAGGTGTTGATTTTTGTGGCCCGATTTACACCTCTTATAAAATTCGTGGTAGACCTCCATATAAGTCCTATGTTGCTATTTTTGTTTGTTTTTCGTCAAAGGCCGTGTACATAGAATCAGTTTCAGACCTGTCTACTAATGCTTTTAATTCTGTTTTTAAAAGGTTCATCGGGAGGAGAGGCCTGCCTGCTCGCATATACTGCGACAACGCAACAAATTTCGTGGGTGCGAACGCCAAGTTAAAAGAGGTACGATACGTGATGTTCAGCGAAGAGAACCAAAAGGAAATTCACAACTTCGTCGCGGAGAACGGAGTCAAGTTCGTGTTTATTCCCGCACGCGCTCCTCATTTCGGAGGGTTGTGGGAGGCGGCGGTCAAGTCGACCAAGAATTTGTTGTATCGAACCGTAGCAAACGCCAGTTTGACTTTCGAGCAGTTAGCCACAATACTCGTAGAAATCGAAGCTATACTAAATTCAAGGCCAATAGCACCAATGAGCGACAATCCAAACGATGGAGACGCTTTGACACCAGGGCATCTTTTAATAGGATCATCCATAAAAGCTCTGCCAGAGATATGCGAAACAAATCCTGGCACAAGCGCAAAACAATGGCAACAAATAAGCGATTTGAAGGCACGGTTTTGGAATGCGTTCCAAAGAGATTATGTAGTAGAGCTACAAAGTCGTATGAAATGGTCGAAACCATGTCGAAATGTAGAGGTAGGTGCTATGGTACTTGTACACGAGGACAATGTTCCTCCTCAAAAATGGCTGTGTGGAAGAGGGGTCATTCGTCGTGCCATTCATAAATTGGCTCCTCTTCCTGTTTAGTTTTGAAGGCTTCCGCCCATTCAACGGGGCCGGAATGTTTGGGGAGAATTAGGTTAATAATTATATTTTGATTTTTGTTTAACTTTAACGTAAATTGAATTATATTATGTACATCACTGAAGTTTAGTACATTTATGCTTTTTTGTGCAACTGTGTTGCTCTCAATAAATATGAATTTATTAGAAATATAAAACTAGCCCTAAGGAATTAAATATGGAATAAATGAATTATTGTTTTGCCAGCAGCAGCATTGAATAGTCGAAATCCATCGTGTTTTTTTTTAATTTGTTTTAATTCGTAGAAACTCCTACGAAACAACATTAATAAAGAAAAAATTATATTAAAGCTAATATTGCATTTATTAGATCTGGAAATATTTTTGGAATTTCTGCTATCAATGGCTGTCAAACACAAACTAACTGACGCAGGTTGTTTAAATTTTCACAGGAGTCAACTGACAAATGTCAGTTGACAGGAGTTGTGATTCCTTTCCAGTTAAGAGACGGGAAATTCAAAAAGTCATGGACTTATTGAAAATAAGTAATTCTGAATAATTAAGGTAATTCTGAATAAAATAACGCCCTAACAAACAAATTTTAATGGTTTTGATCGATTTTTACCAATCTTTCTCTGGGTGTTTCTTATATTATTATTTATTGTTTATTATTATATATTATTTAACATGAAAGTGTGCTAGATTTTAATAAAATTTAACAAGAAATGTTAATCATAGATTTAAAAATTATTTGCAGCGTAATCCGCAAGTCTCAAGAATATAGACAATTGGTTTGGTGTTTTATTTGACTTTATTGTTACATTGACACGTGGTGTAATTTAAATAATAATTTAAATTAATGAATAAAAAATTAAATATTTTACATTGCGTTAATGATATAATATTTGAACTTAAAATACCTCACAGAAGTATAATCCTTGGTGGAAAATTTTTATAAAAATTGGGATTAAAATTTACTTCCAAAACAAGGACAGTTCTGGAAGGTGTATGAATATTTAATAAAATTAATAATAGCTTTAAGGAAGACAACAAATTTGGAGTGCATTTTAAGCTCATTCATTGTCGTAAATATAATTTATACAACTATACTAATATTGGGGTTTCAAACAGAAAATAACAAATGCATTTGTTTATACAAAACAATTAATATGCATAATAATCAAATCAGTAATAATTGTGTTACGAAAATAGCAAAATATTCATAATAGAAATGTGTGTTTTATTATCTAAAACGTGCCTCTAGTGTTAAACAAATGCATATGGATAAACAGTATACGATACATATTTATGTATAAATACAGCATTTATTTAAAAAAAAAAACCAATTTAAACACTTGAGAACTTATACATAAATATTTAATTTAGACTTAATTTAGATACATAGCACATGGTCTTATTTAAATTTTTTTAAACAAGCTGTAAAATATATATAGGGTGTCTCAGTAACAGTGCACTTGGGGGATAAAAGGGTGTACGTGGTAAAGTGGCTAAGCAATCCCTAACAAGTCTTGTCTAGCAAGCATATGGTAACGAGTTCCCACGATCCAGGGTAATTCACTCAAAGCCGACTCGTAGATGATCTTATCTGTACTTGGACTAAGCTGGCTTTCCCATATTTGCAAGAATAATGAGAGAGACATGTCTAAATTATAAATAAGATTATCACATTTTCTTTATGAAAGTGGCCTTCTCGTGGTATCCTCTGGGGACTGCCCTGACTATCAGGGTGGAAGTGAATTCAGGTGACCTCAAAATTTCCAGTCAGCCAAAGGATATGTAGGGGGAATAACATGCTCTATGTTCCTTAGTAATGTATGAGCGTGCCGTAACTTCAGATCCGATGGTAGTACACTCATGCATGCTCTTGTTTGGAGTTAGGCTGGAACCCAACAACACAACATGTAATGTATTACTGACGTTGGTTACATGCGAGTGATGCGGAGAGATGGTTGACTCTGTGGTGGATGTAGGATATATGGATATATGTAGGATAGTATGATAATTAATAAGTAGGATAATAAGATAATTGTAGTAATAAGCAATATGGGATAATGGGTGATGAAGTGTTGTTACACCTCCCTTCTGAAAGAAAAAAAAAATATGTTAAATTAGTTGATCAAGCTGTTTAATATATTTTTTTTTTATAAATTTTACAGTTAAGCTTTTCTTATTCTATCTTTATGTACAGTTTTACTTTTCTTTGATTCTTCATCATAAATTGTTACATTTACTCCTTGGAGTTTTGTTATTATGTATGGACCTTCATATATGTTTTTTAATTTTTCATAAGGTTCTTTTTTCAGAAATACCTTATCATTCAGTTTAAAGTTACTGGGTTTTGCTGATTTATCATATAATTCCTTATTTTTAAGTTTTTGTTGTTCTACTAGTTTTTTTATCATTATGTGTGATTTTTGCAAACGGTATTTAGCCTCTTTGCTATAGTTTTCTACATTATAAATAGGATCAATTTTATCCAGATTTAAATCATTTGGCATATTTACGTTTTTACCAAAAACTAATTCATATGGTGTATATTTATTATCGAATACAGAATTCGTAGTAGTGTTGTGGAAAAATGAAAAATACCTTAAGTAGGTATCCCAGTCCGTTATATTCTCACTTATGTAAGCCCTAATGTATTCGTTGAAAACGCGATGGTTTCGTTCCACCGTTCCTAAAGTCTGATGATGGTATGCAGTCGAAAAGTTTATCTCAACGTTCAATAGTTTGCATAGTTCAGCAAATATTTCATTTTTAAATTCAGTACCGAGGTCTGATTTGATAGATTTCATTCTTCCATATATTAAAACAAAATTTTCAAATATTGCTCGAGCTACTGTTCCTGCACTTTTATCTGGTATCGGTATGGTTACAAGATATTTTGTGAAATCACAAATCAAAGTTAACGCATATTTGTTTTCGTATTTGGATATTGGTAAAGGTCCTATAGTATCCAATACTACAATATCAAATGGCTTATTAGGTGTTGGAGTCAATGTTAATTTTTCTTTGTTACCTATTTTAATTTTATTTAAGTTGCATTTTTTGCACTTTTTTACAAATAAAGCAATGTCCTTGGTCATATTTTTCCAATAGTACCTTGTTCTTAATTTTGCGTATAGCCTTTTGCGACCACAATGTCCTCCTATAATTGGATCATTATGATAAATATCTAAAAGTTCAGTTTTCTTGGCCTGCTCAATTATTGTTTGGATTGGGTCAACTAATATAATTTCTAGTGATTTTAATATTTTGTTACCATGGTTTTTTAAATCTTGAATAGTATGAATTGAGAAAAATGGGTCGTTTTTTGACCATTCTGCTGCGTAAATATTATTATTGTTGGCCTCTTTTTGTAGCCTCAAAAGCATTGCCTCTAAGTTCAATGTTTCGTTAACAATATTAATATTTGCGATTAATTTAAATTTGTTGTACATTTTCAATATAATATTAGTTATCTTTTCGTTTTTGTAAAATATTTCTGATTTTATTTTCGCGATTTTCTTGTTAAATTCCTGTGGAAATTTATCATATACTTTCAATGCTTCAGTAGTATAACTTTGTAGTGGCTTTTTATTTGTTTCATTTTGCCCTGACATTGCGCGAGTTGTCATGGCCAAAATGGTCTCAGAATTCATCTCGTTCCTCAACTTGTCAATTGAGATACGAGATAGTGCATCGGCACCAACATTGTTTTTCCCTTTTATGTGCTCAATTACAAAATTATATTCAGAGAGTTTGAGTCGTATGTTTGTCAATTTAGATGACGGGTCTTTCATATTAAATAAGTAAACTAATGGCCTATGATCAGTTCTGACAATAAACTCTGTTCCATAAACGTATGGTCGAAACTGATTTATAGCGAAAAATATGGCAATAAGTTCTTGCTCAATGGTCGGTTTCTTTCTTTCCGCACCATTAAAAGCTTTGGACGCGTAATATATTGGAAGATCATGATTATTAAAGTTCTGACTAAGGATTGCACCACATCCGGATTTTGATGCATCAACTGTTATTATAAATTGTTTGGAGAAGTCTGGATATTGGAGTATCTTTGGTGAAACTAGTTCCATTTTAATTTTCTCAAAGGATTGTTGGCATTTTTCATCCCATACAAAATTTATTCTTTTGCGTGTAATGTTATTCAATGGAGCTGCTATAGAAGCAAAATTTGGTATAAAACGTCTATAGTAATTTGCGAATGCAGCAAAACGTTTAACCGCGTCTTTATCCGTTGGTATTGTGTACTTCTCAATTGCTGAAATTTTTGTATTGTCCGGTAAAAGTCCGTTTGAAGTACACCTGTGGCCCAGGAATGTAACTTCCGGTCTAAAAAAATTGCATTTATGAGGGTTGATTTTTAAATTAAACTTTCTTAATATGTCAAATACATTTCTTAAATTTTTTAAATGCTGTTGCTTGCTACAACCAATTACGATTACGTCGTCTATATATAAAAAAGCTTTGTTTGGTTCTAAACCAGAAAACGCTATCGACATCATACGTGAAAATGAATTTGGTGCTACATTCAATCCAAATGGTAGAACTTTCCATCTGAATGCCCCTTGATCTGTGCTGAAAGACGTTAAGTCTCGTGAGTCTTCGTAAAGTGGAATTTGGTGAAAACCAGAGTATAAATCGATAATAGAAAAGTGTTTAGCACGACCTAGGTTATCGAGTATGTCGTCCATTCTCGGCAATGGAAATTTATCAGCAATTAATTTTTTGTTTATAGACCTAAAATCTACGCACATACGATATGCTTTGCTGTTGTTTGGGCTTTTTTTCGGTACTAAAAGTAAAGGACTGTTGTAATTTGAGGTACTCGGTTCTATTAAATTATTATCCAGCAGTTTCTGAACCTGCTTTCCTATTTCATTCCGCTGTGTGTATGGAAGGCGATAATTTTTTATGTAGACTGGTTCATCATCTTTAAGTCTTAATTTTTGCTCATAAAAATTATTAGTTGTCATTAGGTCATTTTCCAAAGTAAAAATGTCTGAGTAGTCTTCGCATAATGTCATTAAATCTTCTTTTTATATAATCCGGCATTTTATTATTCAAAATTTGTTTGAGGTTTTGTATACGTTCATTACAAGGGTTATTCTTGTTAAATGAATAAATATGAAAATTAGAAAGCTTTTCTGTTTTGATGGAATAGTTTTGCACCAATCTCATCTCATTAGTTGTGTTTAAGATTCTTAAAATTGGAGTTCTTGAATCTACAATACATTTACCAATGAAAACACCTTCTATTATTTCCTGAGAATCTACGAAAACTGGCTCATTTGCACATTCAATTTTAAGTTGCCTAAATACTTCGCATCTCGGTGGAAGAAAAAATGAATTGTTAGTAGGTCCTTGAGATATGGGAATAATTATTCTACTTCCATTTACGAAAAATGAAACAGTCATTGAATCGTAGTCAATTCTGCATTTGTTTGTTTTTAGAAAGTCTTTTCCTAATATACCGTCGGATGGAATATTGAAATTGTTTGAAACTATATGAAAAACTTGAGGTATTAGATATTTTGAAACTGATAACTTTGCGTTGATTGTGCCTAATGACTTTGTGGTATTCGTCGTTATACCAACAAGCTTAACATTGTTCTGTTTATTTATTACTAGGTTATCTTTCAAACATGATACCTTTAGGACTGAGATATCAGCCTGTGTGTCTACCAGAAATGAATTAGTTTTGTAAGATGCTGTACAATTAAGATTTATAAAGTCGGAGAAGTTCAAATTAAAGCTATATATTGATTTAAAACTATTTTCATTTTCTAAATTTGGTCTTCTTCCCTCAACACATCCTGCTGAGGGACTTCCATGTTTAAAGTCCTGACAGCAGGGTAATTTCGTCTATTATGAGAATTGCTGTTCGAACCATGACTGTAGTGACTGTTATTCCTACCGCGATTGCTGTTACCACGTTCTCGAAAATTACTGTTACTACGATAGTACCTGTTTGAATTGTTTGTACGTGTGTTACTAAAAGATTTATTCCTATCAGAATTATTGTGATTAACTCTGTTAAAATTGTTTCTACTATCTCCGCGATACGACTTACTATAACGCATTGTCAATACCTGACGCTCTGTTTCAGTTGACGATTCCTCCACAATGAGTTTTGCAACCACATCCTTAGGTTCGTTAAAAACCGTTGATGCTATAATTGCTTTCACCATTTGTGACTTAGCATTATTTCTGCAAATTTTTACAGTTTGTTCAATAGCCATCTCTTGTGCTTTTACTTTTGTCATCCCTTCTATTACTAATGAACGCTGAAGAGCATCTGCTAAGTCTTCAATATTCTTTGAAAATTCCGTATAGTTGTTATTTTTTATGTGCAAGGCTGCAATCCTACCGGCTACTACTTTAGAGTTGTCTGGCTTTATTCTGTTTCTAAGCGTATCTTTAATTTGTTATATATTTAAAATGTTTTCCGGCAAAACTTCTCTAGCTTTTCCATCTAGCTTGGACTTTATAAAAGAAATAAAACACGTATTCAAATTTTCTGCAGTCAATTCATTGATTAAGTTAATTTTGTCAATAAAAGAATTGAGCGTTAGCGGGTCTCCATTGTAATTTTCTCTAATAATGTTTGAACACATAGAAATAAATTTAGTTTTTTCTTCTATGGAAGCCATCTTGTATCCAATTGTTTTTTCAAAAGTCCTGTATTGTTGGTCATTAATATTTTCTATTCTTCCCAAATTTATATTTTTATGGTCTTCGTTTTCCACAGAACTGTCTGTTTCAGAACCAGAATCTGTCATTACCTCGTTCTGGACAACTTCGAACAAGTTTACCTCAAACGGAACTCTAATTTTGCATTTGAGTTTACAAAAGCATCTTACTAGTAGTTCCCTACAATGTAGTATTCTATTCTGTACTATAGTTTTTTCTGGATTAACTAACCATTGGTTGTATGGCTTTGTATAAAGCAAAATATTATTATAATTGTCAATTAGCAAGCTGATGTATTCATCGATTTTCTGTTGCCTACTAGATATAGGACGGTTTTGTAAAATCCTTTTCTTAATTTTATTAAATTTTGAAATTAAGTTGTTAAATTGATCAATTTGGAAATTATTTAAGGAAGACATTTATTTTTTGCGATTTGTCCATTGTATAAGAATGTATATTTACATTTTTATATTTAAATTTAGTTCAATAATTTAGAAATTGTAGTGAATATGCTAATGTAATTAATGTTTTTTTTTCCTCGAGAGAAATCAAATATTGGGAAAAAAATACTGATTATTTTCAAATATTTTGGTATAGAAATTTTTCTTGTGCTAATTCAAGAAAATAATAGATACAAAATGATATTAGTATTGTAATTAAAGAGATATTAATAATAATAATGATAATAATAATATTAATAATAATAATAAAGTACAATTAAATATGATGAAATATATATATATATAACCAGGAAAAAAAAAATAATTTACAAACTGTGATTATATTTATGTCCTCGTCTGTAATAATACATAGTGATGATGTTGACGGTGTAATGATTTCGATGATAACGATGATGATGAGTGTGATGATAACGATTATGGTTATGATAAAGATGATGTTGATGATAAAAATAATGGTGATGAAAACTATGATGATGATGTTGAAGATAACAATAATGATTATGATGATTAAGATGAAGATGATGATAATGATGATGATTGTGATGACAAAGATGATGATGTTGATGATAACAATAATGATTGTGATGATAAAGATGAAGATGATGATAATGATGATGATTGCGATGATAAATATGACGATGGTGACTATGCTTTGTTTATTTTGTTTTTATATTAAAACATTGACACTTCTTAAAACCGCAAAGCAATTGTTTTCTTTTTATACTTTGTTGACTTTTTTTTTTTTAATATAAACATAAGTTTAATGAAATCATTTATTTGGATCTCTGTTTTGTTTATCGTTGTAGAATTTTATGTTGTTCTCTTTTTGTTTTTTTTTAACTCATACACAATTTTGTCTTTCATTATTATTTTATTTTGTTTGTCACCTGTTATGATTTTGTATTTTGGTTGTTATAAAATAACTACATTTTGTGATACAGTGTATATTCTTTTTATTTTGTTTGTTTTCGTATTTAACTTTTTTTTTCAATAGTTTTTACTAGTTATGGTTTTTTTTTGTTTCTTTTCTATATTTTTTTTTGTTTTACCCTTGATGGTTACAACCTTTTGTCTTATTCCTTTTTCATTTAACTATAAGACATTTTGCTTTTCTCTTTACACTTGTTTTTTTTTATTTTTTGTATTTTGATTTGTAGTGTAGATCCACTTTTGACGTTTTCTTTTGTAGTTCTTTTTCTTATTAATTGTCTCTCTTATTATTTATTTCATTCTAAGTTGTGTAATTTTCGCGTTTGCTTTTGTAATATTTGTAGTTTCCAGCTTTTTCTTTGTCCTCTTGAACTGTTTTTATTTTAACTCTTACATTTTTTTCCTTTTGCGTTCTTAAAAATGTTCTCTCTTTCTCTCTATTTCTCTTTTTTTTTTTTGCTTATTGGGTTTTTTTTTTTTTTTTTTGTTTTTGCTTGTTCTTAAAATTTGTAATTTTTGTGCAAAAGAATGTTCCATACTCTTGCTGCCATTTTGAAAAGGAAAAAAAAACCGTTATTCACGCCAAAAATCACACCACTTATAGTTTTTAAAACTGTACTTTTTTTTTAATTTTTTTTCCATCAAAGTTGTTTTTTTTTTTCAATTTTATATTTAAATTTAGTTTTTTAAACTGTACTCTTTTTTTTTAAATTTTTTTCATCAAAATTGTTTTTTTTTCAATTTTATATTTAAATTTATTACTTATAGTTTTTAAAACTGTACTTTTTTTTAAAATTTTTTTTTTTCAAAATTGTTTTTTTTTTTTCAATTTTATATTTAAATTTATTAATTACTGTACTGTGCTTTTTTTTTAAATTTTTAAAATTTTTTTTATCAAAATTGTTTTTCTTTCTTTTTTTCCAATTTGATCGTAAAAGTTGTTTTTTTTTTATATTTAAATTTGTTAACCTTTTAATATTTAAATTTATTAACTTTAATTAACTTTTTTTTTCTAACACTGTCACGGTCGCCATGTGGTGGATGTAGTCGCGAACTCTCAATTAATCAAACTTCTTTCACTTTCAATAGTTTAATGCAGACTCATTGCATCAGCTTTATTCAGAGATCATGTAGGTCAATGTAGGTTATTATAATTTATGTTAATATGTAGGTTAATATACTAAAGAGTAGGAAGGATATATGTACACTAGTTTAATAAGTATTATAATTAGAGTAAGTAGGCTAGATATATAATTAAGGTAATATTAATAAGTAGGATAGTATGATAATTAATAAGTAGGATAAGATAATTGTAGTAATAAGCAATATGGGATAATGGATGATGAAGTGTTGTTACAACTCACTTAAAACAAAACCCCCAATCTAAAGTGGAACAGCATATGCCGAGAGATGAATGGCTGGTGGGTTAACCAGTCGCGAATATGCGGACTTGGGGCATCGGGCGACACCCATTTCAATGTAGCCTTACTGCGCTCTTTCGGGGCTAGGCGTGGCGGACCGTTTCTTTCCGTGACTTACCGTGGGACCAAAAATGAATACACCACTTTTTAAAAATTAAAAAAATTTATATGGATGAAGAGAAGAAGGAAGCAGATAATGCTTCTGAAAAGAAGGACGCACTACCTCAAACCCCTACTACGAGGAGCATGAAGGATTCAAACCCCTCAACTTCCAAGGGTATAACTAGTGCAAGTGACGATGTCACTCAAAATATAGTAAACGAACCAAAAGGATTAAGTGGTGCTGCGAGGAAGAGAAAGAATTTTCTTGTCCAAAGAGGTCTCGACAAAGAAGAAGCTCGAGTAAAAGCCCTGGATCCTGTGGAAAAAGAAAAAATTGCAGCGAAGAGGCAAAGGTCGACGGAACAAACTCCTCTAGAAGCAACTTTAAAGAAACGCCAGAAGGACCTGTCAACTAAAGACAACCCTACAGCTAAAAAGCAACAACAACAACCTAATTTCCAGAACAAAACTAAATTTAAAGATGTGTTGATGGTACTGTCCTGACTACAGCTTAAATGGATCAATTACAAGATTTCATAATGAACAAAGTGCTAGTAGAAGAAGGAGTAATATCCCAATTTTAAAATACCACTTACAAAGCTGGTTTTCTAACCTTGCACTGCAAGAATGAGGCTACGGCGGCGTGGATAAAGAAGCTGGCTCCAAACCTCAAACCATGGGCAGCAGCAGATTTATTGGCTACGGAGGAAGCGAAAGTGCCTCATCCCAAGTCGTTGCCAATATGGAGACCGAAAGGATAATATCCTTTGTCCAATGGCAAAACGGTGGGCTCAAGGTGGAGGCGTGGAGACTGCTTCGTAGACTGACACGTAACACGAGTGCTATGCTGGTGATGTCAGTCGACCAAATATCTGCGGCGAAATTGGAGGAGAACAGGGGCCAGATCTCATTTAGGTTTGGACAAATCCAGTTGCACCTAAAAGATGCCGGTGATAAAGAAGTGGGGATGGAGACGGCCGAGGAAGATGCGGCACCAAAAGATGACGGTGGTCCTAATGAAGGCGTGGATGATGCTAGGAAAACTCCCAATGCTCCAAAGGCTAACAAGATACCACAACATCAAAATGAAGGTGATACAGGCGAATCTTCAACACGCTAAAGCTGCTTCGGCGGAGATCACCAGATGGTTTGCCCAAGGCACCTCCCACATTAGCCTGATTCAAGAGCCATTGATCAAGTCAGGTAAGATATGTGGGCTCAACATAGAAAAATGTAAATTGGTTTATGACACAAGGGCGGAACGGCCAAGGGCCGCCATTTTATTAGATGAAAATATTAATTCTCTTTTAATTTCAGAATTTACCGATCAGGACACGGTCACTGTACTGATAGAGGCCAACCAAGTGGGAGTGCGCAAGGAGGTTGTTATATCCTCAGCTTATTTTGGGGTGGAAAATGGGGATGCGCCTGCGGTGATGGTGAAGGCACTGGTGGCAAAGCATTGATTATTGGAAGTGATGCCAACTCACACAATGAGGTATGGGATAGCACTGGTACCAACAAAAGAGGTGAGTCTTTTCTTGATCATTTCCTGATAAATAACATTATAGTAGCAAAAAGGGGTAAGGAACCTACATTTATAAATGCAGTAAGGAAGGAGGTCAATTATTTGACCCTTGTGAATAATAATATGCAGGATATGACCATGAACTGGAGAGTCTCTAACGAGAACTCATTTTCGGATCATAACCATATCCTTTTTGGTATAAAAAATTGTCGAATGAGATCTCCGACGGCTACTGACTGGGTTGGATACGAATCTGACCTCGGAAATAGGCTAGGAAACGATAGGATAACTATAAATAATGTAACGGAGTTAGATGCGGCAGTTGATAATTTGACTGCTGATATTATCTCCTCCTATGAGGACAACTGTCCGGTGAGGACAAAGACCACAAATAATAAGGTAAGATGGTAAAATAGGACACTTGAGGAACTTAGAAAAGTGGCTAGGAACGTATAAGAGTGCCCTTACTATATACAACAGGGAACTGAAAAAATCGAAAAGGTTGTGTTTGAAAACCTTCTGTGAGCTGAAGGATGTACCTGAGACGGCACGTATTCAAAGGGCATTATCCTCAAGCAAATAACAAACAATAGGTACTTTTGAGATTGATGATGACAATCAAACAACATCCTTTGGGGAAACTCTGGAGTTACTTCTAAGAACTCATTTCCCAGGATGTAGTTTCAAAGGGGACGAATCAACGGTGGACATGACAACGGGAGAAGCGGCAAATACATTGTTGCGATGCTCTTTCGTAAGACAATTGATAACATATGAAAATGTAGAATGGAGTATAAATTCCTTCAAATCATATAAATCACTAGGGCCTGATGGCATCTTTCCAGCTATGCTAACGAATGGACCTGAAGCACTGATAAGGCGATTAGTGCACATTTTTAGAGCTAGCCTTGGGCTTAAATATATACCAACCAACTGGACGGAGGTTAAGGTAGTGTTCCTTCCAAAGGGTTTTAATAAACCTTCTAACCTCCCGAAATCTTATCGGCCATTTAGCCTCTCATCTTTTATGCTGAAGGCAATGGGGAAGATTATAGATCTCTATGTTCGTGATGAAATTCTCTTGAGAAGACATTTGCACAGGCTTCAATTTGCCTATCAGAAGGGCAAATCGACGATTACATCCGTCCATAAGCTAACCTAAATGATTGAAAGAGGTATTGAATCTAAAGGTATTGCCCTATGCTCATTTATGGACATTGAGGTCGCCTTTGATAACGCTAGCTATCAATCTATGGAGAGGGCTTTGGTGAATCTGGATTCTGATCCACTGATAACTAGGTGGGTAAACAAGGTACTCCCAGGGAGACAAATTATAGTGAATCTTGGTGACACCATTAGAAGGATAACAACGATAAAAGGATGCCCTCAAGGTGGGGTACTATCTCCGCTACTGTGGTCGATTCTAGTAGATGATCTACTAGTTAAACTGAATCAACGAGGTTTCGTTACGGTAGGATACGCGGATGACATCACAGTTAAAGTGAGTGGCACACATAATTATACGATTGGAGACCAAATGCAGAATGCACTTAAATTAACATGGGAATGGTGTGAAAATGAAGGAATTTCTTTACTAGAAGAAGGAATTTAAATTTACCTAGGCTGTATATAAAGGACATTGAAGTACCATTCAAAGAGGAGGCGAAATATTTAGGAATAGCCCTGGATAAATCGCTCACCTGGAATTCTCATCTGGAGACAATAAGCAAAAAAGCCGTAATATTAATTTGGGCTAATAAATAACTCCTAGGCAAATCTTGGGGCTTAAACCCAAAAATGTCGATGTGGATATATAAACAAATGCTTCTCGCCAGCATATTGTACGGATAGGTCATGTTGTGGGAAAAGACAACACAGAAAACAGCTCAGCAGAAGCTATCGAAGATTCAAAGACTGGCATGTCTGAACATTACAGGTGCAATGAGTTCGACTCCAACTGCATCACTGGAGGTGATTTTGACTCTGGATCCTTTGCACCTCCCGATACAGGGAGAAGCTATGAAGCAAGCAATCGAACTCCACAAACTATTTAAGTTAAAAGAAGGTGCCTATAAAGGCCGTCTGAAGATCCTTAACGAGGCCAGTTCCATAAAGAACATGTAGTGATGAAATAAATCCAGTAATTGAACTAGGAAGAGAATACAAAGTTCAAATCGCAACAAGAGAAGAATGGGATCTTGATCCCCCATGGTTGAAGGAAGATGCACAGAAGTGATATACTGACGGATCCAAAACTTCTGGCGGAGTTGGAGCCGGTGTATACGGACCTAGGTGCAGAATTCACATATCTCTGGGCAAAGATTCAACTATATTTACTGCAGAATTATATGTTATCTATACCGCAGAATTATATGTTATCTATACAGCAACGACCGAACTTCTGGAAAGGAATCTTCTGAGAACAAGAATAAACTTAATGTCGGACAGCCAGGCTGTAATAAAGGCCCTGAGAAACCCCATCAATCACCAAAGATCAGTGCTAGAGTGCCATAAAGCCCTCCACCAACTGGCGACCAATAATAAGGTAACACTTATTTGGGCTCCGGTCACAGTGGGCATGAGGGCAATGAAAAAGCTGATGAACAAGCGAGACTAGGTGCGGAACTGCCATTTATAGGCCCGTATCCTCAATTTGGTTTCATGAAAAAGGACATCAAAAATATGATATCGGATCTGACCAAGACGAAATCCATGGAATATTGGAACAAATAGAAACCACTGAAACATTCAAAGAAATTCTTATCATACAATGAAAAGAGGAGCAGGGAAGCCCATTAGAAGAACAGACCAAATCTAAGACTCCTATGTGGAGCACACACAGGACACTTTCCAAGTAATTACATCCTAAATAAAATGGGACATGATCGAGATACGACATGCAGATATTGTATGGAACATGACGAGACCATGAAGCATGTATTGGCTTTATGTCCTGCCCTTGCATACCTACGATTTATCACATTTGGCAGACCTGATATCATGGAGGAACAATACATGAAGCTGGAAGTGGAGAACATTGTACTGCTACTCAAGGCTGCACTCGAGAGCAACTGAGGAAAATACTAGAGGGTGCAAAATAGATCTACTTGGTTGCGGTGCTGTATATACAGACTACTCAACCCAACTACATCTTAAATCGTAACAGTGAACTTTTTATATTTAGTGTCATTCTTTTGTGCAAGTGGGAACTCTGAAATTTGGCAGCTGTCACATACGTTTATTCCGATTATTAAAAATGAAGCGCAAACCAGAAGACCCTGGAAAGCCCCGACTATTCGTTCAATGGGAATGGAGCAAAGTGATGCCAACGCCAAATTTAAAAAAGGCATCTTCTCCGATGAAGCGCATTTCCATCTGGATGGCATCGTGTCTGGTGTGGATTTTGGTCAGACGCCGTGATAAGGACTTACTTTTTTGAAGATGAGGCCAAAATTGCAGTGACTTTGAAAGGCATTCGTTACAGGACGGATATTTTATTCCATGTCTTCTTTACAATACAATGAAAAAATCACAGCTATCTCAAAAATACGATACGCAATTTTTATTTTAAAATGAAAAAGTACATTCTTACTGAGACACCCTTTTCATTATAAAATTAAACTATCGTACTAACAAAAACCCATTTAAAAAGCAGCCTAGTTACGAGGGCGGTACCAAAATTATCCAACCTAACAAAGAAAACAAAACAAAATTTGGGAAATTTTTTTTTTATTTCTCAACATGACCTTTTTTTAGATCGATACACTTTTCCCAGTGATACTCAATAGCTTGGATACACTATTTATAGTTATAACTGTCTAAAATTGGCATCAACCGCAAATCTTCTACCACCGAGCCATTTTTTCAAGTTTATAAATAAAAAATAATATTCTTTCGTTAAAAACAATCCAAACTACATATTAAATTAATCTAATATACAATCAAAAAGAAGACTACTGATTTTTCATCATTTTGTGGTTTATTTTCAATCATTGTTTAATAATCGACAAAAGTAGTAAAAACAATCGAAAGTCGTTTAAAATAATTATAAATTCTTAACTGACAAAACGTTATAAAAAAGCGATTTTTGTAGATTCTTTTTCAAAATGAAAAATTTTTTGTTTGTATGTACATGTCTTTCTTGTGTTTTGTCTTTCACTTGTGTTTTGTTGCATCTGACTTTTTCAATCAATGTTGGCAATCGATACCTTTTTAATACCGTTATCTGTTTCAAAACCCTTTTGAACTGATAACCGATACCAACACCGAAACATTTGACTTCGCAAAATACCGATATTCCAAATCTTATCCCTTAATACCGGTGTCGTACCGGGATAGAATCGGTTTTTGAAAAATCGGTTACTTCACGTTTTTAGCAAAAAAAAATGCTTAACATAATTGGACGAGTTTTATGAAATTTTTCAGTAAACTAATAATGTCTTCTTCACTAATGAATGAAAAATATTTTAAATTTAATGAAAAAGCTTCATAATTTGAATGAAACTTATTCATTAAGTGTATGAAAATTTTTATAAATGAAATTAAAATTTTTTGAAAAGCAGCATTATTTTAATGAAATGCACGAATTCTAGCGAAACTTCATTGATTTAATGGCAAAATTTTATTAAAATTGTACACTCTAAAAATGTCTGTAAATTTTCTACTAAGGAGGTAAGATCAATTAAGCAATTACTTGTGTTTACAACAAGACTCCTTCTTTCTGTCCTCAGGCTAATGGGATCAGTGGTAGCGATGATAATATAATTTTTGAATTGGCAGTGAAAGAATTTGGAAGGAGCGCTTAATGCATTCAACAAACATTGACTGGTGTCTAGTGATAAAAGATGTGCCGATGGTTTACAATATGTGCAGTTGGCTGCCTCGATAAAAATATTAAACTAGACGAAATGAACATTTGGATGTGATCAAAGTAAATCTCTTTTATGACCGAATTAATCCCGCTGTAATTTTTGACAATTATATTGATGTTAACAATTTTATTATATGTAGTATAAATAATTATAAATAAAAAAATTAATTTTTTTTTTAATATAAATAAAATAATTTTTTTAACATAAAGGTGAAATATTTACGCATTTTTCGGTATTTTTACGAATGGTAAAAACAAGCATTTTTGGAGGACTATTTCGCATTTTCAATGGATTTTTACGCATTTTATGTATACATTTACACGTCAAATGTGTTTCTTAACGCACAAATTTGGTAAATTTACTCCTTAATTTCAATATTTCATTTTATTTTTACTCTTTTCAATGTAATTTTACTCATTTTGTGTTTACCAACTTACACATAATGTGTGTATTGTTTTCATTTACGCACACGGAGTGAATTTACCCAACTGATAGTAGGAGTACAGTTTCCTATTATAAGTTGGATAATTTTCAACAGAAATTTATAGAGTGTACATAAAACTCCTTCAGTGCACAACAAGACATAATTAAGTGTGAAATCGGAAATTTATAATACCGGCACATACCGGTATTGATTTTTCGGTATCGGTTATACCGGTATCGATACGAATAAAATACTGTTACCAATACCAAAACCGAAACAAACAAAAAATCAATACCAATATCGTTATTAATTTCGCTTGGCAACCTTGCAAATAATAAAAAAAACAAAGAGCAAAAGAAGAAATATGCGTAAATCATAACTGTTTACGATTAACAGACACTGTTTTTTGTTTTTCAATCAGTTTGTTTAGTGTTTTAAGGTCACTAAAAATCAATAAATAATAGAATAAGTACAACGTAAATAATTAATATAATACCCAGGTGAAAATTATCATATATGTCATGTATGTAAGCATATATGGGCAAATACATTCATACATATATGGCAAAATATGATAATATTTTGTATATATTGATTCGTATATCCCATATATGTTCATATATGAATGCATATATTATTCCATACATTGGTAATATGTTTCCTTTTTTATTAGATATGGTCAAGATTTTTTTCATTTAAACCCTTGTTCTGCCGAATTAAGATCCAGTTAGAACTCTTAAGCAAAAATTGGTGTGGACATAAGACTTTTATTAATTTTCATTCTTTTTGTTAACCCACTTTGACCAGATTTCAAAATGTTTGTTATTGAAGAAATATTAAGGTTTAATAAAGAAGCCATTTTGGCAAGACAGGCCAGTCTTCGAAATTAATCAAGAGCGCCAAACGGCAAAAAATTAATTGAAAATATCAAAGAAAAAATATCGATTGTTGGTGAGTATACGCAACAATAATTTTTGTACTTTTAACACCATTGTTTTTATTTGTTTTAAGTTTCCTATGTAATGTGGCCAAAAAGAGGATGGGTATAACAGAATACTTTCAATATAAACAGAGCCAAAAAAATTAAGAGCTTAAACGGCTCCAAAAACGTAACGATCGCTAAATAAAACTGTTTTTTTTTGTTAATTGGTATTATATTTTTAACACTTTTTATAAGTTTTCTTTATTAATTCAGCTTTTTAACAATACAATTAATTTATTTTAAAGTAGTTTTAAACTACATGAATTAACCTGATATACATAGGTATTATTTGTTTTTATTTTATTATTTTAAAAATAATATATTCTTTAAATATTCGAAACTTAATCGTTAAATGTTCATTAAATATTCCTAAATTTCTTCAAAATGTATATATTCATGAGCAAAATGTAAATGGAAGTATAACCTTTACATTTAGTTTTAGTAAAAAAAACAATATTTTTGTTGCAAAATAAAAAAAAAAAAACAAGTAAGAGCGGCTAATTTCGGATATGCCGAATCTTATATACCCTTCACCATGGTTGCGAAAAAGCTGAAGTTTATATATGGACATATATGGAATGGACGTCTTTAAGAGGAAATTAACCATTTAGTTTGGTGATAAAACTTGGACTCGGAAAGATTTATGGTTCCAAAAAAAAGGTATTTAAAAAAATGTATGTTTAGGGCATAACTTTTTTGGATCTGAACCGATATTTCCGAGTTTTTCAGCAAATATGTTATACTAAAGATTTTTGAGCTTTTGCTATATAAGACGTATCCATAGGTCACATTACAGCTCTAAAATATTAGTTTTTATAAAAATTTTGATGTTTTTAGCCCATTTATGGATTATTTTATTTAATCTATTTTGTGCCACGCCGAATTCACGGATCCCGCCCACATTTGGTCAGATGTTGAGCATTGAAAACCAAGATGCTAGTACCTTATTTTGCAACTTTTCCTCTTTCCGTTCTCCAAATATACAGAAAAACTGACCGAAATCGTTAAGTCGACTGTGCTGTACGTATTTGTTATGTCGCGATCGCGCGAGTAAAAGAAAAAACTATTTATGACAATGTGCTTAGACCACTGAGCCATTGAAGGACATACGCAATCATCGTTAATAGAAGTAAATAAACAGTTTTCGTTCAAATCAAATTTGTTTGGTTTTTAGTAAATCCTTGTATGTTTTAGTTGTTTGTGTATAGAAGTTAAAGAGGTGAAAGAAAAGAAGTTCAACAAATAAAATAACAAAAGAACAACAACCACAAACATAATGCCAATCAGTGTTGTCATATTTTTTTTTCAAAAATCTTTTTAGTAGTAAAAAAAACTATTTTCGACCAAAAAATATTTTTTTACAAATCGTTTAAAGAAATCACTAGAACTGCAAGTGTTTTATTTCTACAAAAACGTTTGATTTAGTTGAAAAATTTTCATTTGGGATTTTATTTCGCTTTTTTATTAAAAAATGTTTTTTATTTCTTTAGCTTAATTTTAAAAATTTGAAGGAAAATAGTTTATAATTTTTTTTTTATAAATTATTATAGAGCAATTCCATATGAAAACGATCAAAACTGGCAAATTTTTGGACGACCCCTCTCCGATTTTAAAATAAATAGTCTCAATCGATTGCCCAGCAAAAAATAATGTACCTACATATTTTTTTTTTTTTTATAGTGACTGGTTTAGTGGTGGTGTACACCACTGTCATGTGACAAAATTGAAGAATTCTTCATAAGGGACCTCATTGAAAGTTGTTTAAAAAAAACTACTAAAGCGAAAGGTATTGAATCAGGCTTTAATTGAAAAATAAATTTTTCTCAGAAATTTACCTTTTTTCCCATGAAAATTAAATTTTTCCATGAAAATTAAATTTTCCGATTTTCCACAGAAGTTCCTAAATTTTCCGGCTAATTTTATTTTTTTTGGATTCCTCATAATTTTTGCTTTAAGAATCAGCAAAAAAAAATGGGCCCCGACTCCTTGTTTGGACAGGAGAAGAGCATTTAAGAGACCACCTTGTTCTCATTGTTTTTATATTTTTTATAATTGAATTATTTTTAATTATTTAACATTATTTTATTTTATTATTAAAAATACATTTTAAAAATTATTTTACAGTTAAAAATACATTTATGAAGAAAAAATCAATTTTTTTTTAAGAGCCCTAAGTTGAGTGTGTAGTGAATATGGTCTGCCTGCCTTCACAAGATCGGCCATAAATCCATGGATAATAGCAGCAGTGGCATGTAATGGCACACCAAACCCGACTGAGGCTACAGGTCATAAAATGTTTTGTAAATTTTTTAAATTACCAGGTAATAAATATTTCGCCTAAAATGACACGTGCAGAAAACACGGATTTTCCATAAATATGGCGAAATATTTATTACCTGGTAATTTAAAAAATTTACAAAACATTTTATGACCTGTGGTCGGTTTATTGGCAGTAACCAATTAAGTCCCTCTTTAAAAAACATTTTATGACCAGTAGTTCACGCAAATTTTCCTATTAAAGAAAGGCAAATATCGCTTATTTTTTTTTACCTATTTTTTACCAAAAAAATAAATATAAATACTTCACACACTCTGAGTCAAATTTCAGTTGAATACTAAACCTGAAAGTGTTTAAGTGTTTTTTTTTTTTTTGTAAAGTAAAGAGTGAAGCTGTAAAGACAATTTAAAGTAAAATGAATAAATTTTGCTGCAATCCGTTTAACAAGAGTGGACATCGTTCGAAAAAGATAAAAGTATTAAAATTAACTGGTGTTTCGAAGCGATACATGAATGAATTAAATATACAATACGGTGAAGAAGCACAATTCATTTGCCCCAAGTGTAAAATCGATTTGTCTCAACAAGCAAATGCATTGAAACAAATGCAACCACAATCCGAGAGTGAAATGACAATTGAACAAAATGTTTCATCTGATAGTGAGGCAGACATTCCGATGGTCAATATGTCTTTGAGTCCTTTGAATGAGGCTATTACCACTTTAGGTGAAACGCCTATTAGAAAAAGAAAGTTGCGAAGTGAAAAATACAGGAAAGATAAAAAAGGCAAGGTTATGAGTGCAATCGCGACAATATTTGATGAAGGCTCTGATAACGAATGCAGTCAAGCAGATGACGTTGATGACGGCAAACAAATGATTGAGCAGTTGAAAAGAAAATTCAATTTAGCGACCACTTTTCCGGAGAAATATCTCATTTTATCTGTGCTGCCTCAATCATGGTCTATACGCAAGATTTCTGAACAGTTTCAAACATCTTTTTACATCGCGAGAAGAAGCAAAGAATTAGTTCGACAGAAGGGCATATTGGCGACTCCCACCAAGAAATTTGGCTCAAGGACCCTCAGCGAAGCAACGGTGAAATTGATTCAAGATTTTTACTGCAATGATGACAACAGCCGCGCCTGCCCAGGTACACGTGACTATGTTATCACACGTGAAGATGGAGAAAAAGTACACAAGCAGCGCAGATTATTATTATGTAATCTATCCGAAGCATACCATCAGTTCAAAGAGAAATACCCAGCAGAAAAAGTGGGATTTTCTAAGTTTGCCATCCTACGACCAAAAGAATGCGTGCTGGCATTAGACAGGCACGGAACGCATTCAGTCTGCGTTTGCATGTTTCATCAAAACATCAAATTAATGTTCTTTCCATGCAAGAAATTGAAAGTATTTCACGGTGAAATTAAAACATATAGGGACCTCCTGTCGAAGTCGTTGTGCGCATACCCCACGGAAAATTGTCATCTGTCAAAATGTGACAATTGTCCGAAGATTGACGAGCTAGAGCAATATTTGGCGGAAAAGTTTGAACAGCTGTTAATTCAGGAGGTGCATTTCAAACAGTGGATAATTAGCAGCGGCAGATGTTCCCTTGAGACCGTGGTAAAGCAGATTCCGGAATTCATCGAGGAATTCGGATTCAAGTTGAATGAACTGAAGGCGCACCATTTCATATCCGAGATGCAATCGAAATTTCTAAAGGAAAGTAAGGAGAAATTAGCCCAAAATTAATTCATTGTGATAAGCGACTTTGCCGAGAATTACACTTTTCTCGTTCAGGATGAAATTCAGGCATATCACTGGGCAAACGACTAGTGCACGGTGCATCCTTTTTGCATTTATTTCAAAACGAAGATAACGAACTACAGACCGTAAGCCTTGTTGTTGTCGCGGAGAGTTTAGCTCATAATTATGTGTCCGTTTATTTATTTCAAATGAAACTGTTTGAATTCTTAAGATCAAAATTCGATGCAATCGACAAAGTAACGTTTTTCTCAGACGGCGCGGCTTCTCAGTACAAGAATAAAAAAAATTTTTACAATCTTTGCATAATTGAAGAAGAACAAAACTGCAAGGTCGAGTGGCACTTTTTTGCGACGTCCCACGGTAAGGGCCCATGCGATGCGTTAGGGGGAACCCTAAAACGCATGGCGACTAAGGCAAGTTTGCAAAGGCCATATACTGACCAGATCTTAAATGTACAACATTTGTTTTCGTGGATTCAAAGCAAGGAAATTGCCATTAACACAGTTTTATGCACTCAAAAAGAACACGATGCCATGGAGCGACGACTTCAAAACAGATATAATAATGTCAAAACTATAACTGGAACGCAAAAGTTTCATTGGTTCATACCAAATATTTCTGATATGTCAATTAATGTAAAGCGGTACTCTTCGTCTGCCGACGTGCTAAATTTAAAGTTAATTTAATTTTATAATGATGCCAAGACAATTGAAATTTTTAATAATTATTGTAATTAAGTATAAGCAGCAAAATAAGAAAGATTTTTTCTTCATAAATGTATTTTTAACTGTAAAATAATTTTTAAAATTTATTTTTAATAATAAAATAAAATAATGTTAAATAATTAAAAATAATTCAATTATAAAAAATATAAAAACAATGAGAACAAAGTGGTCTCTTAAATGCTCTTCTCCTGTCCAAACAAGGAGTCGGGCCCATTTTTTTATTGCTGATTCTTAAAGCAAAAATTATGAGGAATCCAAAAAAAATAAAATTAGCCGGAAAATTTAGGAGCTTCTGTGGAAAATCGGAAAATTTAATTTTCATGGGAAAATTTAATTTTCATGGGAAAAAAGGTAAATTTCTGGGAAAATTATGAAAATTTTATTTTTCAATTAAAGCCTGATTCAATACCTTTCCAACGAGCTATCAAAGCGATCGCTTTAGTAGTTTTTTTTAAAACAACTTTCAATGAGGTCCCTTATGAAGAATTCTTCAATTTTGTCACATGACAGTGGTGTACACCACCACTAAACCAGTCACTATAAAAAAAAAAAAAAATATGTAGGTACATTATTTTTTGCTGGGCAATCGATTGAGACTATTTATTTTAAAATCGGAAAGGGGTCGTCCAAAAGGTGATCGCTTTCATATGGAATTGCTCTATATGTTATGACTTAAAATAGTTGCACTCAAAGAAAAATTATGTATAAAATTTTCTTAATATATGAGAAATAAAATGTTTAAAAATCTTTTTATAAATTCTTTTAATTCGTAGCAAAAAATATAAATAAAACCGTTTGTATTTTGTTTGTATCAGAGGGTTTTTATAAAAATTTTGATGTTTTAAGCCTATTTATGGATTATATAATTATTAATTTGAAATTTTATTTAATGTTAAAAAACAAAAAATAAACAAACAAAAAAGTCTTAAGAAAATATAAAAAAAAATTGAATAGACGGGGATCGATCCCGCACCTAAGAGAAAAAAAGTATTTGTGACATAGCGCTTAGACAACTAAGCCATTGAAGCTCATACGCAACAATCGTTAATATAGGTAAAAAAATTAACAGTTTTTGGTTAATAGAGATTTGTTTGGTTTTTATTTAAATGACAAATCTTTGTATAGGTTTGTTGTTTGTGTATAAAAGGTGAAGAGAAAAAAAAAGGATTTGCGACATAGTGCTTAGACAACTGAGCCTTTGAAGCTCATTTAAATGATAAATCTTTGTATTGGTTTGTTGCTTGTGTATAAAAGGTGAATAGGTGAAAGAAAAAAATTTAAACAAATGGATGTGTTTGTAATGCGTAAAATTCAACATACATATTAGATAAAAAGGGATTTACGGAAAAAATTAGGGGTAGTCGTGATTTGTTTGTTGTATCTCAGCCATTTATCAACCTTTCGACCCCAAACCCTTTCGGTTTTCGAAATATGATGTCATGAAAATTGGCCAAAACGTCAAAATATCGAAAAAGTGTCCATACAAAGTCGCCCATAACTTCTTAACTATATAACACAGTTTTTCTATTGGTACAAATTTAAAGGTAAAAACATTACCTTCAAAATGGTGTCCTAAGTTTTTTTTTGTATTAAATGGTTAAAAGTCATTTTTTTAAGTTTAATCCTTAAAGACCCATATCTCAAAATCCGATTTTTTTAAAGTTCTGAAAAAAATATATGTTAAAAACTAAGGTCTCTTTACATTTGTGTGGAGACTCATTTAGTTCCTGAGTTATGAAGGAAAATGTAGTCGTCAGCAAATTTGTATCGACGGGTTCAATGTCTTGTATATATATTGGTTTTGTGTGGAAGCTTTTGCACATGAATTTGTGACGAAAATTTGCTTACGACCATGTTTTCTTTCATAACTCAGGATCCAAATGAGTCTCCACCTTAAAATTTTTCCACAAATGTAGAGAGGCATTAGTTTTTAACATATATTTTTTCAGAATTTTAAAAAATTGGATTTTGAGATATGGGTCTTTAAAGATTAAACTTAAAAAAATTACCTTTAACCTTTTAACAAAAATATTTTAAGACGCCATTTTGAAGGTAAAGTTTTCACCTTTCAAATGGTACCAATAGAAATATTTTAGGTTGTATAGTTTAGAAGTTATGGGTGACATTGTATGGACACTTTTTCGATATTTTGACGTTTTTGCAAATTTTCATGACTTCATATTTCGAAAACCAAAAAGGTTTGGGGTCGAAAGGTTAATGATTGGATAAAAACTTCCCATTTACAATATTTTCGGACAAATCCGAAAATGACAGTTTTCTGTGCGGTTTGACATGGAATGGCCGTATATGAACATTCAATAAATGAGCATATACGGCCATATACCCTCAAAATACGGATCCGAGCATATATGGAATATATATAAACCCATATACTACCATATATGAACCCTTTTACCTAGGTATATAAATTATAATCAAATACATGTTTATTAATTTCAAAATATTTTCAAATATATTGTATGGTGCAGTAAATATATACTAAAACATTGAATTTTGATTTATTCAAACATATACCGAACCTGTTAACCAGCTGAATGGTACCATCGAGGAGTTGGCAGAAAAAACAAAAAAATATTTACGAGAAGTATTAAAATACAAAGCTAATTTATTATTGTTTCGCAAAACTAACCACCAGTGTTCGACAAAACACATAAAAAATGGAAACCCTTGCCGCACAAAAAGTTTTGAAGGAAAAACTATTAGGAAAAGAAGAACATGAAGCGAATGTGAGAAAGATCTTCCCAATTCAGACCTTTGATGATTTGGCAGAGACTAATTACAAAATAAAAGATGTAAATCATGCAGTTTTTGTAAGTCATCTGTTACTCCATTACGATTAGTTTTAGATGGAATGAAAACAAATTCATTAATCGAAATAAATAATTTTTAGACTAGTTGTATGTCATCTTTGCTTAATGGACAACTTAATAAATCTATGCGAGACATTTTTTCATTGTTCTAATTATCGCTTCTAATATCGATAAAGTACATGGAATACTGCCGCTCAAAAATTTGTTTAATTATTTAATGGGTATAATCACTATATATAAGGAATAACGTTAATGTCAGTCAGTCAGACTCACTCGCGTATTCAATATCGCCCACTGCCCTTTAGCTAGAAACCTGAAATTCGAAATATACTTTTCTTGGAGTATGTGCTAACTAATTGATAAGGTACATTTAAGAATTTTGGCCAGTGGCGTGGTAAAAATTGGCGTTTTAAGGGCGAAATGTTTCCCCCTTAACGGCCTGCCCAAACCGTTTCACCTAGGAAGTTGAAATTTAGTATACAGGCTCCTTCTACAGTGTAGATAACAGTTAAGACGTAATTTTTGGAAAATCTAACGGAGTGGGGCAGAAAAGGGCAAACTCTCACCCCTGACATCCTGCCAAAACCTCTGGAGCTAGGATGTTGAAATTTGGTACATAGGTTCCTCCTCCTGCGTAAACATTCACCTAGGTCTGATTTTTGAAAATGTATACGGGGAGAGGCAAAAAGGTGAAAAGTCTCCCCTGAAACCTGAAATTTGAAATATGTGTTACCTGGAATATGGGCTATGGGTTGCCTGGGCTTTAATCGCTTGTAATGTATAAATATATTTATTTTACGTTTGAATCTGTATTTACAATCTAATTTTCGTATTATTAAATAGATGCAGAGAAGAAAATCCAGATAAGGCAATAGGAAATGCGCTTAAGTCGAGTATGAAGCATCATTTCCAATCAATTAGCGTTAACAAAAAGAAAGCAAAATAAATAATGATCAGGAAATGACGCTCACAAACATTTAAAATATTAAAGAAACCATAAATTATGAGAAAATCATAATAAATGATAAATTATGGTAAACATTTGTCAGTCCTATATTACAATAATCACTTATATATTTGTTTTGAAATTAATTGAATTTTAAAATGATTTTTTTTCAATATTTTTAAGTTTTTCTTGGATTTCGTTTTGTTTTTACTTTTGCTTGTTCGGTTAATCGGAAATACACTCTATATGAATAATTCAAAAATTCATAAAATGTAAATATTTCTATTAATTTAAATATTAATGTAAATTATAAGACTGAGGCATATTTAAATACATTTAAAAATAACCTAACTAATAACCAAATAGAATATAAAAGTCCGTTTGTTTTCATTTTTTAAACTATGGCCTTATAAGCTGACTCGTAAACCCAATCATTAGTTAGTCAGTTCATAGCTACCTCATAGTGTCCTCTTATTTTATGCGCCAGAAGTTAACTCATAATGAGATAACTTGTGATCAGCTGGACCTTATGAAGAGTGAGTGACAAACATGTTACCAATGAAATATGTCAAACAAGAATTCTCGAACCGTATGATTATTTTGACATTGCAAAATGAGATAGAAAAAAAATAAACTCCATATAAATAGTGTGGTACATTTTTTTATATATATATATCCCTCTCTGTGTAACACTGCAAGTTTGATATTTCCTTTTATCCATTTTCTAGTCGCCATTTTGATTTAATCAGCTGTTTCCTGTCTGGGTAGTCTGTTGCTAACTCATAGTGCCCTCTTACTTTATGCGTAACAAGCTAACTCATAATGAGCTAACCTGTGGTTAGCTAAAATTTATATAGAGTCAATCAGTACTGAATCATTCTGCGGCCATTGCATTTAAAAAATGAATAGCCATTAACAAGGAAAATGAGTTAGCTTTTAATTCATATGAAGTGTTGCCGTTTTAGTTATTTTTAACCAAAATTTGTTTTTTTCCAATGTGGAGATGTAAACTTTTTTTCATTTTGATAACTTTTTTCGCAATCAAATATATAAATTGGTTTTTTCTGTGTTTTTTAAATTTTATATAATAGTAAATATTTTTATATACTCGTTTTAATTACGTCGATTTGATTTTTTTTTAAGTATGTAGTTCGTTGTACAAAATATGTTAATCAGCTCTGAATTACCAAAATATGCATAACAGTTCCATTCTATCGATGAAAACAAGGATTCTGAATTGAACAATTGCTAAGTGGTGGTAAAAAAAGCACAAAAAATAATACACAATGGATAAGTATTTGTATTTTACATGTTAGAATATATGTGAATTCAAGAATATTTTTTAACTTCCCAAGAAACATTTTTACGGACTCTCCAACACATACGGAATCATGAATCCGGATTGTGCCACACGTTTACGTCCGTAAAACACGTATCCGTCATAGCTTTAATGTAACCGTTTCCGTACCGTTAAAACGGACTTCACCGTTTTTCATCAGCCTTGATTCCGTAACAAACGGTGTTGTTTATTTTATTTTATAAAAATATAAATATGCAGCCAATAGAAAAGACTATATGTTAACACATACAAAATTTATTAAAATCTGCAAAACACCTGAATTAAAGGTATCACATTATAAAATTGGTTCACACCAAAAAACAAAAGCGAAATATAAATAAGTTATCAGGTTACAAAATTATTTCACACCAGACTGCAGGTGCAGCGGAATATTAACACATACAAAATTTATTAGAATCTGCAATTAAAAGTATCACATTATAAAATTGGTTCACACCAAAAAACAAGAACGAAATATGAATAAGTTATCAGCATTTTAAAATTATTTCACATCAAACTGAAAATGCAGTGGAAATACAACCAGACACGTGCACCACCTCAGCATTTTTGTTAAGTTAAATATTAAGAAATTAAATGATTGTCAGTCAGTAATTATTGAGCGGTTAAACCGACAACTTGAATAAAGATTAAAAAAATAATAAATAAAAAAAAATATAATTTTTTTTAATGAAAAAAACAATGAAATAAATTAACTGGCGCCCGAGCGAGCAGGGACCCAATATCGGCAAAAGTGAAAAGTGACTCAAACAAAAATTAAAAGTAAAGTTAAATAAAAAATTTTTATTTTGAAAATTTTTTAAAAAAATACTTGAAAAAACAAAAACTTTGAACACTTGACTTCGGGTTTTAAAAAGTGAAAAGTGACTCAAACAAAAATTAAAAGTAAAGTTAAATAAAAAATTTTTTGAAAATTTTTTAAAAAAAAAAAACTTGAAAAACAAAAACTTTGAACACTTGACTTCGGTTTTTAAAGGGATCAGCAGTGCGAGTGTTCCTGAGTAACGAAAAGGAGAAAAGGAATAAACAACACTCCACCCATCTACCTACAATCAACAACCCACCGATGTTTGGGCTAGTCTTAAGTATAGTGTAAGTGAATTAATCTATAAATAAATAGTGGATGAAAATAAATGATCATAAAAGTTTTAGTAAAAAGAAATGTTATAAAAAAGTATTGTTTTGAAAAATTTTAATAGAGAAAATAAATAAATCATAGTAATGTAATTAAAGAAAAAATTTAAAAAGGTTTCTAGAAAAAAATAATATAAAGTTTGTAAAATAAATTGTTATAAAGAAAAATATTTATGAAATTTTTAGTGATGAAAGTTTAAGAAAAAAAATTGTTATAAATAAAAGTATTTATAAAAATTTTCAGTGCAAAGGAAAAATATTTAAGCTGAAAAATTGAGGAAAAAATTGTCATTAAGAAAAATATTTATGAAATTTTTAATGATGAAAGATTAAGAAAAAAATTGTTATAAAGAAAAGTATTTATAAAAATTTTCAGTGAAAAGAAAAATATTTAAGCTGAAAAATTGAGAAAAAAATTGTCATAAAGAAAAATATTTATGATATTTTTAGTGATGAAAGATTAAGAAAAAAAAATTGTTATAAAGAAAAGTATTTATAAAAATTTTCAATGAAAAGGAAAATATTTAAGCTGAAAAATTAAGGAAAAATTTGGTGTAAAGAAAAATATTTGTGAAATTTTTAGTGTAAAAGAAAAGATTTAACGTTTGCAAGTAATGAAAAGATAAACCAAATTTATTAAAAAAGGTGCATGATAGAAAAATTTAGCTTTTAAAAATCGTTTTAAACATCTTTTTGTAAACTCCAAGTAAGTTGAAAATTTTATATTTTATTTTTAAAGCCAACATTAAAACATGACAGAAAACACCATGAATGCGATAAAGGACACTCTGTCCAGATTATCAATCACGACAAATACTTCAAGTACGCCTACAACCACAGCAACTGCTGCTACAAGGAGTAATGATATCATTACCCTAAACCGAGGAGACTTGGAAACATTATTACTGCCAGAGTGCAGGAAATTTTAATTTAACTTGTGTCAGAAACTTGACAATATGAACTTTCGAACTAACTATGCTCACACTCATTTACGCGTCAATACACATAGACCCCCACTACCGGTATCGCAACGGCAACATAATTTCTCAAGACCATTTTATCCAGAGCTGGCGCATATGCCACCTCATTTCAGGCAATATCAACCCAGACCACATTTCCAAAATTCACAGCGACCATTCCCTTCTCAACAATATGGACAACAACAATATAAACAGCAAATTCAAAGGCCAAACTTTCCATCGGGGTTTAATAATAGGCAAAATCTTCCGCCGATACCTCCTCAACCAATGGAAGTTGACCAGTCAATAGAATCGAAAAATGTCAATTACCAAAACTTTCAAAGAAATAACCAATTTTCACAAAAACGGTCACATTCAATAACTGGTGGAAACCCACCTAAGATACAACGGAATTACTTTATGAGCGGTGACGACGACGCTCAATATGATACCCAATATTATGGACAATATGATTACTATGATCCTTGTTATCCAGTGGATAACCCGGATCAATCTGAGGTTACTGATCCTGATCCAAATGGATTTTATGGGGATAAGCATCCAAATGATGAAAAGGAAGTGGATAGCGTCTATTTTTTAGACTAACCCCGTCTTCACTCCCGTATTACGAACTTAAAAAAAGTGAGGACATATTAGAATTTTTGATTGACACCGGGTCGAACAAAAATTATATCCAATCCACTCGAATACGTAATCCCATTCCAAACAAGAAACCGTTCCCCATAAATACAGTTGCCGGAAATATCGAAATAACACATCATACTTTTGTAAATGTTTTCGGTCCAGATACACCAAAAATAAAATGTTACATTCTTCCATCTTTGGAAACGTTCCATGGAATAATTGGAAATGATACATTACGGGAAATTAAGGCAATAATTCACACGGATAAAAATTTTATGACTATAAATGACACTATGAAAATCCCATTGAAACAGAAACGATCGCAATCGGTTAATAATATTGAGTTAAGGCTCTCCCATCCCAATTTTCAAAAGGAGTTCGAGTTAACTACCGACGCTTCGGACTATGCCATAGGCGCAGTCCTTTCCCAGGATAAAAAACCTATCACCTTTATTTCAAGAACGCTCTCACGTACGGAGGAAGCATATGCCACAAATGAGAAGGAGATGTTGGCAATAATTTGGGCTCTAACATCCCTTCGTAATTATCTTTATGGCTCCAAGAGGGTGAAAATCACCACAGATCATCAGCCACTTACATTTGCCTTAAGCAATAAGAACCGCAATAATAAAATGAAAAGGTGGAAGGCCATATTGGAGGAATATGATTATGAGTTAAACTATCAGCCGGGTAGAACCAACGTTGTAGCTGATGCACTTTCTAGAATACCGGCACAAATTAATACTTTAACGGGAACTGTCCATAGTGATGAAAGCTCCGGTGAAGATCTGGTGCCTTGCGTAGAAAGTCCCATTAATGTTTTCAAAAACAAATATTTCTAAAAATAGGGGAAATATCAACCTATCAATTTGAAATTATTTTTCCAACCGTTCACCGTCATACTATTGTTGAGCCGGAATTTACTAGGGAAAATTTAATACAACATCTGAAAAGAAGGCTTAACCCTTCTATGATAAATAGAATTTGCACAGGGGAGAGAATTATGGGTATAATACAAACTTTTTATCCTGAATATTTTCGTAATTATAAAACAAGATACACGCAAAAACTTGTGGAAGATATAACTAATGAACAGCAACAGGAGGAAATTATATTAGAAGTTCACTGTAGAGCTCATAGGAATGCAGTTGAGAATAAAGCTCAGATAATAGAAAAATATTATTTCCCGGGAATGTCAAGCAAAATTAAACGATTAGTTCAAAATTGTACCATATGCAAAGAAAACAAATACGAAAGACATCCGAACAAACCTAAACTGACCGAGACACCACTACCAACACACGCAGGCGAAATGTTACACATTGACATATACCTGACTGAAGGAAAAGCAGTACTGACGGCACTGGACAAATTTTCTAAGTACGCGCAAGCTAGAATGCTGAAAAGTCGTTCTATAGAGGACATACGGAGACCATTGAGGGACATCTTATTTTCTTTTGGCGTTCCAACAAGATTGGTGATGGATAACGAACCATCACTAAATTCAAGTTAAATAAAATTCATGGTGGAAAATGAACTAAGAATAGAAACTTACGTTACACCTCCATATACTAGCCGAGCGAATGGCCAAGTGGAAAAATTTCATTGCACTTTATCTGAAATAATGAGGTGCTTAAAGAATAACGGAGGTCACCGTAATTTTGAAGAGCTATTGGAAAGAGCAGTAGCTGAATATAATCACTCAATACACTCTGTGACGAGGAAGAAACCTGTGGACATATTTTTTGGACGATCAGTAAATTTTACAGCAGAAGACGTAGAACGAACTAGACAAACCAATATAGAAAGACTTACTAAAAAACAACAGAAAGACTTGGAATATCACAATAAAGACAGAACTGACTTCAAATCGTATTTGCCTGGTCAGATTATTTTTGTAAAGAACAATAGAAGAGTGGGAACAAAACTTTCAAAACAATATAAGAGGGAAATAGTGAAAGAAAATAGGAATAGTACAGTCCTCACTGAGAAAAATAGAATAGTCCATAAAAATTTAATTAGAAATTAATATTCCAACCTAAAATATTTTTTTTTCCATAGGATGGTCGTATCACTATCACTAGCTGAAGTACAAATACTTGATTACTCAAATTCGCAATTGGTAACCATAAGTGCTGGAACGGCGAAAATCCAGACGGGAACATTCAAAATTGTCCATGTTATCGAAATGGAAAAATACGAAGAGGTTTTGGAGAATATTAACGGAGCAATCCGAACAGAAGTGAATATTGATAGCCCACTTCATATAATATTAACAAGTTCAGTGAACGAGATTAAGAGCACAATCGCTCGACTCAAAGTAACAAAACACAAAAGATCGTTAGATTTTATCGGAACTGCATGGAAGTGGATAGCAGGTAGCCCTGACCACCATGACCATGAAATTGTTGTTAACAAATTAAACGGTTTACTGACAAATAATGACAACCAAGTGATTATCAACAAACTTACCACGGACCGGATGAACGAGATAACAAATGTCACTAATAAAATACTTAGACAAATGAAAGACGACAGTACAATAGAAACTGAAATGGCTTTAAAGATTAAATATAAATTAGAAATTTTAAAAGAAGAAATTAAAAATATTGCTTATGCACTACATTGGGCCAAGGCCAACATAATTAACTCTTTTATATTATCTGACAATGAATTAAACATTATAAAGAATCTTTTAAATGTAGAAAAATTTCCTTTTATTAATGTTGATGAAGCTCTAGAGTTTGCAGATACAAAAATAGCTTCAGACGGTAATTCTCTTATTTATATTGTAAGTCTTCCTACTACAGAAATAGAAACATGCAATTTGCTCGAAATAAGATCAGTAAAGAAAGGAAACAAAGTTAATAAAATTGATTTTAATGAATTATTAGAATGTAAAGATAAAAATTTTGCTCTAAAAGAAAAATGTAAACAATTCAATGACATACTAATTTGTCCTAGTAATAAGCTCATAGATTTAAGCAACGACACTTGCGTTACAAATTTGCTGAAAAGCCTGTCACCAAATTGCACGGTCATCAACAATCAACACTTGCCTACCATAGAAGAAATTTCCAGCGGGTTAATATTCGTGAACCAATATCAAGGAACGATGAGAATAGAAAACAACACAATGCTACTAAATGGAACCTTTTTAATCCGACATCATAATACAACAATAACAATTGGAAACAACAAATACGCATCTAAAGAAATAACAGACAAGAAACCTCTTCCAGCGATTCTACAACCAAATGTCGAAGCTATGCAAACTGAAGAAATATTATCATTGGAAATGATGAAACAATTAAGTTTGAATAATACAATCCATATTGACACAATAGAAACAAAAAACAAAACCATTACTATCACAAATATTTTACTTGGTTCAACTCTGATTATTTTTTTGGCAATATTTACGATAAAAACTATGTAAAGAAGCCTATTATACCACAAAAAGAGGAAAACGAAATCAAATTATCCAGCCTAGCAATCGATGGACTTAATAAAATTTTTCACCCACAGCCCCCTTCAAACGAGGACGTTTGAAATTTAAACGGGGAGGTGTTAACACATACAAAATTTATTAAAATCTGCAAAACACCTGAATTAAAGGTATCACATTATAAAATTGGTTCACACCAAAAAACAAAATAAAGTTATCAGGTTACAAAATTATTTCACACCAGACTGCAGGTGCAGCGGAATATTAACACATACAAAATTTATTAGAATCTGCAATTAAAAGTATCACATTATAAAATTGGTTCACACCAAAAAACAAGAACGAAATATGAATAAGTTATTAGCATTTTAAAATTATTTCACATCAAACTGAAAATGCAGTGGAAATACAACCAGACACGTGCACCACCTCAGCATTTTTGTTAAGTTAAATATTAAGAAATTAAATGATTGTCAGTCAGTAATTATTGAGCGGTTGAACCGACAACTTGAATAAAGATTAAAAAAATAATAAATAAAAAAAAATATAATTTTTTTTAATGAAAAAAACAATGAAATAAATTAACTTATATATCCAAAATCGCGCAACCCTTCTGATAAATTCAAAACTGCATTAATGCAAACTAAGGTGTAGAGCTAGTGACTTGAAGTACTTTAACTCGGCTTTTACTTTTTACATTGTAAATATTATCAGCTGAACATAATCTAATTTGTTTTTTGATTTCTATCAGGTATTAAACTTTATAAAAGGCTTTCTTCGAGTGTTGCTTATTATATTCTTTTGTTGTAATAAATTTAAGAAAATTAATATGTACTATTCAAAATTAATAAAAACTAGGATAAACTTAGGACTCAAGAACTCAATACCGTTTTTAATTTTAAAAAACTGCACGGATACTGACTGGAAACGGCGCACACTGGGGATTTCGCGGAAAAAAGTCAAATTGTCAACATACTCTTCATGCAATATGCAGTGGTATTTTGAAATTTTAGACTAAATGGTACAATCAAATCAAAAAGAATTACTCCGATCTGACTGCAAGTTTTTTTATGTCCGTCTCAAACTCAGTACTTGTATGTTTTACCGAACCAACTTAATTTACACCTAAGAATTTAAAAACGAATATTATTTTATTATGTGAGCTAATGGTTTTCTTTTCACTCGTTGCGATCGCTTTAGTAGTTTTTTTTTAAAACAACTTTCAATGAGGTCCCTTATGAAGAATTCTTCAATTTTGTCACATGACAGTGGTGTACACCACCACTAAATCAGTCACTATAAAAAAAAAAAAAAATATGTAGGTACATTATTTTTTGCTGGGCAATCGATTGAGACTATTTATTTTAAAATCGGAGAGGGGTCGTCCAAAAATTTGCCAATTTTGATCGTTTTCATATGGAATTGCTCTATGACTTTTTTTATGATTCTCAGAATTAAAAAAAAAAAGTAATAAACAAAAGGTTATTTGATTTTTATGATTGCGGTAGCAAAGTAATAAGCGGTAATAAATGCGCCTTAAAAGGAAAAAAGGAAAGTGCACTTTTTTAATTATTTGGGTTTTTCCGTTGGCTACCTGTATGATTTTTTTTACACAAATTCCACCCACATTTATTAGTGCTCATGTTTTGGAACGTTCCTGTCAGTAAAATATTGAAAAATACGTAGTATATATAGGTGTTCATTGATCGATTTTTGTCGTTCAACAATTGCTGACGAACGCGAAAGTTACAACCGATTTTTCTCCGGTTTTTTAATTATAATTGAAACTAAGGCCCAAGAGTTTTACGACAATGGAAAGTTTTTCTATTTCTCATGGGGTTTTATGCTCGAAGCTTCTGGAGTTTAACAAAGACAGAACAAAATTAAAACAGTTTTTGCAACAATCGCACGTTTGCTTAAACGATACTAGATCATGTGAAATTTTGGATACAATATATAAAAGCTTTTACTCTAACTTCAAACAAATATGACAGCATTCTAATCGTACGAAGTCGCGATTTGAAAAAAAGAATGCAAATTGGCTTGAAGGCACATTTAGAATTAAGTTTACTGAGGCTGAATGTTCTACCAGTTCTGCACTTAGTCGGCCACGCAAATCGTTTGAGGAGTGCTGTGATCGCGCCAAACGATACAAAAGCGATGAAGTACGTGCTATATTTCCTCAAGAAGTAATTGATTTTTCTTCTAGTATTTCAAAAACCAACCACAAAATTTGTACATTAAAAAATTTGGGGATGTTTACAAAGCTTGAACTTACAAAAGAAAAATACGAGTATCTAATGCATTGGTTACAAAATGAAGGATATAACATACTCATACCATACAAAGAACTCACGAAAGAAAAAACTAACAGTTATCCTCAAGGAATTTCTATTACTGAAAGTTCAGGCAGTGTACCTCTGCAAAATCTGTTGGATCATACTGCTAAAAGAGTCCTAGAGACCAAGTCAGTAAAGAAAATAAATAAAATTGAAAGGGAAAATCTAACAATGTCCGAATAATAAATGTTAGAATAATAAATTAAAAATAGATTTAAAATAAATAATAAATTAAAAAATCATTTAAATTTTTTGTTAGTTTGGCTTTTTACATTGTAGGTAACGATATACATTTCTCTAACTTTCTTTATTTAGATTACTTTTGTGTATTACTATATAAATAAAACGAAATTTGTGATGAAATCACTACATTTTTTGACAAATATATTTTTTTCCTCGCCTCCATACAAAAATCCCCAGTGTGCGGCGTTCTGAAAACGGAGTCATTCCGTACTTTACACAACACAACTGGCTTTCAACTGACTCAACTTCGGTTTTTACACAATACAAAGGAACGTAAACCTTCCGTCTTGGACGGACTTTCAACATATTAGAATAAGTTTCGATGATCCTTAAAATCCGTTTTCTAGATCCCGAAAACGGTACGTAACCGAAGTTGGATTCCTTTTATAACGTACTGAAAACGGTACGTAAGCGGAACGTTCTTTTTTTTTTGTTGGGACGGTTTGGGTTTTTATTGAAAAAGACTGCAGTCAATGCAAATAGTGAATCCGAAGATTTATCATTTGAACGCGACAATGAAAGCAGGTACTTTAATTTTTTATAAATTTTTGCTATAAAATAATATTTTCAGTAAAAATTTAAAAAAATAGTAGTTTAATAGTAGTTTAATATATTTAAATAAAATCATAAATTTTGGTTAATTTGTTTCTCATTTGGTAACTTTTTTTAAAAAAAATTTAGCTACAAAGAATTTTTGTCCGTGGCAACACTGGTCATATGTGACTCATTGCTGAACCATGAGTTAGCTTTAAGTTAACTCAAATCCCGGTAAAGTAATTACAAACACAACAAACACAGAGGCATAAAGTATTATTTTCTAGGTCTGTATGTATATTTGAACAATTTCTTGTAATTTCTATTGAAATAATTTTGTAATTAAAAAAAACAGTAGAAAAGTTATATTCAGGACATTTTTTTCACAGAAAATTATTTTACAGTCAAAACTAGTTACGCAAGCACTAATTTAACACATAACAATTTTTATTTATTAACATTTAATAAACCTTAGTATCCAAATATAAGGTGCTTTTTACGTTTATTTGGCATTTTTTAAAAACTTTCACTTTAACCTTCAGTCATCAACTGAAACAAATTTAAATAATCATATCAAATTTCATATGCATGACCAAATTGTACACAACACGAATAACTCGGTGATTCCCCGTTTTATTTTTACTTCAATGAGCAATACATTAAAATGACCGGTTATGATTTCTGGACAGTTCAAATTTGTGGGAGTTATGATTTGCGAGGTTCTACTGTATCACATATAAATACCAGGGACTGAAACCTGAAAAATGGGTTCAGGTTAATCGAAATAAAAGATTCAGGCACTGTGGAAATTATTAGGAAATTTATTTATTTTTTAAAGAAGATTTCGATTAATTTTATAAATGATATATTTTTCAAGTTTACTTCTTTTAAATTTGTTCTTTTTGGCGACAAAATGAATTTCAAGGCTGAAAAGGCTCTCTCGACGCTTTCTTGCGTAGCAGGTATTGAGCCGCTTGATACAATAATTGCGTTTCCGTTTTATGTTACTCCTTAAATTGTAAAATGTTTTTTTCTTTTTCCAGTCTTGGATATGTTTCATATATTTCAATTTAATTATACCCTTCACCACAGGTGGAAAAGGGTATATATAAGTTTGTCATTCCGTTTGTAATTTCTACAATATTGATCTTAGACCCTATAAATTATATATATTCTGGGTCCTTATGAAGAGCGAAGTTGATTTAATTATGTCCGTCTGTCCGTCTGTGTGTTGAAATGGGTTTTCCGAAGAACCCAGACATGATGAGGACTTGATTGTTTTTTATTTCTGTTACATGTGATCCATTTCTGTTTGGTATTAAAAATCAGACAGATCGGTTAATAAATGGCTGAGATATTAGCAAAAAACCAGGACTACCTCTAATTTTTCCAGTAAAATCCCTTTGTTTAATATGTATGTAGAATTTTGAGCATAACAACACATCCATGTGTTAAAATTCTTTTCTTTCATTTAAATAAAAACTAAACAAATCCCTAATGAATGAAGACTTTTATATATGTACATCTATTGACGATGATTTTGTGTGAGCTTCAATAGCTCAGTTGTCTAGACGCTATGTCACAAATACTTTTTTATACCCTTCACCATAGGTGGAAGGGTATATATAAGTTTGTCATTCCGTTTGTAATTTCTACAATATTGATCTTAGACCCTATAAATTATATATATTCTGGGTCCTTATGAAGAGCGAAGTTGATTTAACGATGTCCGTCTGTCCGTCTGTGTGTTGAAATGGGTTTTCCGAAGAACCCAGACATGATGAGGACTTGATTCTTTTTTATTTCTGTTACATGTGATCCATTTCTGTTTGCTATTAAAAATCAGACAGATCGGTTAATAAATGGCTGAGATATTAGCAAAAAACCAGGACTACCTCTAATTTTTCCAGTAAAATCCCTTTGTTTAATATGTATGTAGAATTTTGAGCATAACAACACATTTTCTTTCATCTCCTCCTTTTATACACAAACAACACACATACAAAGATTTGTCATTTAAATAAAAACCAAACAAATCTCTAATTAACGAAGACTTTTATATATGTACCTCTATTGACGATGATTTTGTGTGAGCTTCAATAGCTCAGTTGTCTAGACGGTGTGTCGAAAATACTTTTTTTCTCTAAGGCCGCGGTGTTCGAGGTTCAAATCTCGGTCAGGTCAATTCACTTTTTTTTTACATTTTTTTTTTATTATTTTCTTAAGACTTTTTTTTTTTGCTTATTTTTGGTTTTTTTTAACATTTAATAATTAATTTATATAAAATTTTATATTAATAATTAAATAATCCATAAATAGGCTAAAAACATCAACATTTTTATAAAAACCCTCTGATACAAACAAAATACAAACGTTTTTATACCTTTCACCACAGGTGGAAGGGTCGCGGGTTCGTTAAGATTTTTTTTTGTTTATTTTTTGTTTTTTTTTACATTTAATAATTAATTTAAATAAAATTTTATATTAATAATTAAATAATCCATAAATAGGCTAAAAACATCAAAATTTGTATAAAAACCCTCTGATACAAACAAAATACAAACAGTTTTATTTCTATTTTTTGCTCCGATTTAAAAGAATTTATAAAAAGATTTTTAAACCATTTTATTTCTCACATATGAAGAAAATTTTATACATAATTTACTTTTGAGTGCAACTATTTTAGGTCATAACTTATAATAATTTATAAAAAAAAAATTATAAACTATTTTCCTTCAAATTTTTAAAATTAAGCTAAAGAAATTACAAATATTTCTAATAAAAAAGCGAAATAAAATCCCAAATGCAAATTTGCCAGCTAAATCAAACTATTTTGTAGAAATAAAACACATGCAGTTCTAGTGATTTCCTTTAACGATTTGTTGAAATTCTTTTCTTTCACCTCTTCACCTTTTATACACAAACAACAAACACTATTCTAGAGCTGTATTATGACCTATGGATACGTCTTATATAGCAAAAGATCGAAAATCTTTAGTATAACATATTTGCTGAAAAACTCGGAAATATCGGTTCAGATACAAAAAAGTTATGCCCAAAACATAAATTTTTTTAAAATACCTATTTTCTGGAACCATAAATCTTCCCGAGTCCAAGTTTTATCTCCAAACTAAATGGTTAATTTCCTCTTAAAGGCGTCCGTATATAAATCTGTCCATTTCATATATGTCCATATATAAACTTCAGTTTTTTCCCAACCATGGTGAAGGGTATATAAGATTCGGCATAGCCGAATTTAGCCGCTCTTACTTGTTATATTAATAATTAAAATTCTTTTCTTTCATCTCCACCTTTTATACACAAACAACACACATACAAAGATTTGTCATTTAAATAAAAACTAAACAAATCTCTAATGAACGAAGACTTTTATATATGTACCTCTGTTGACGATGATTTTGTGTGAGTTTCAATAGCTCAGTTGTCTAGACGCTATGTCACAAATACTTTTTTTCTCTAAGCCCGCGGGGTTCGAGGTTCAAATCTCGGTCAGGTCAATTCACTTTTTTTTTGTACATTTTTTTTTATTATTTTCTTAAGACTTTTTTTTGCTTATTTTTGGTTTTTTTTTAACATTTAATAATTAATTTATATAAAATTTTATATTAATAATTAAATAATCCATAAATAGGCTAAAAACATCAACATTTTTATAAAAAACCCTCTGATACAAACAAAATACAAACGTTTTTATAACTTTCACCACAGGTGGAAGGGTCGCGGGTTCGAATCCCGGTCAATTCACTTTTTTTTTGGACATTTTTTTTTTTATTTTCTTAAGATTTTTTTTGTTTATTTTTTACATTTAATAATTAATTTAAATAAAATTTTATATTAATAATTAAATAATCCATAAATAGGCTAAAAACATCAAAATTTTTATAAAAACCCTCTGATACAAACAAAATACAAACGGTTTTATTTCTTTTTTTTGCTCCGATTTAAAAGAGTTTATAAAAAGATTTTTAAACCATTTTATTTCTCACATATTAAGAAAATTTTATACATAATTTACCTTTGAGTGCAACTATTTTAGGTCATAACTTATAATAATTTATAAAAAAAATTATAAACTATTTTCCTTCAAATTTTTAAAATTAAGCTAAAGAAATTACAAATATTTCTAATAAAAAACCGAAATAAAATCCCAAATGAAAATTTGCCTGCTAAATCAAACTATTTTGTAGAAATAAAACACATGCAGTTGTAGTGATTTCTTTTAACGATTTGTTGAAATTCTTTTCTTTCACCTCTTCACCTTTTATACGCAAACAACAAACACTATTCTAGAGCTGTATTATGACCTATGGATACGTCTTATATAGCAAAAGATCGAAAATCTTTAGTATAACATATTTGCTGAAAAACTCGGAAATATCAATTCAGATACAAAAAAGTTATGCCCAAAACATAAATTTTTTTAAAGTACCTATTTTCCCGAGTCCAAGTTTTATCTCCAAACTAAATGGTTAATTTCCTCTTAAAGGCGTCCGTATATAAATCTGTCCATTCCATATATGTCCATATATAAACTTCAGTTTTTTCCCAACCATGGTGAAGGGTATATAAGATTCGGCATAGCCGAATTTAGCCGCTCTTACTTGTTTTTATCTAAGTTATCAATCGAAGCGGGGACATTTACATTTGAAGAATTTGATTTTGAAAATATTTCCTTCTTTTTTAGAACTTGTTCGAGCATATCTTCATCATCTTCTGAAGAACAAGATATTGATTCTCTCATAAAATTCTCTTCTTCTCCTTCCATTTGCAAATTTTTAAAAATTTAATTGTTTTTTTAGCATTTTTAACATCTTTGGGACTTAGCATTAACTTAAGTCTGCTATCTAGATATACCGCTGCAACCAAAAGTGGGTTATTAATGAAGTGGTTTTCTCTATTTATAATATTTAAATATAATTTTTTTGAAAAAGTTTTTGTTTTGACATCTTTCGTTAGCTCTAATTTAAAACTAAGCCATATTCTATAAAAATCGCCAAAATTCATCTGTTCTATAAACATTCCAACTATATTCCAATAAGGCTTTAACCATGTCATAACTGGAATTCCATCTAGTTTGGCAGTGTAGTATGGTTTTTTCAAGTTTAGATTTTTAGTATAATGTTTGTAGATAGCTTAAACAGAAAAAGGGTATTTCCCACTTTAGTCTAGTTTGTGTGAAGGCTGTGTGTTGGTTACTTGTTCGCTACAAGTACTCTGTATTTTATTATTTTTTTTAATTTTTTTGGAATGCAAGAAATGTAATGCTTTTTTATTGATTTTCTATCTCATTTCACACGCCAGGAAGAATATATTTTATATATTTTTGAACCCGAACCTGGTTAAATTTTTGGTTTCAACGGGTTCGGGTTCAAAGTTTTTATAAACAGCGAACTTGAACCCCTGATAAATACATATGTCGGTATGCATTACATAACATCAAGTTATATATTTATCTTTATATACAGGGTGTCCGCCGGGAAGGTATACTACTTTGTTTGTTTATAATTTTTGATTAAATGAAAGAGAATGGATCTTAAATTGATAAATGTTTTATTTAATTTCGGCAATTATGTATGGAATACAATTTTAGATAAATGTCCGCCTCTGTTAGCCTCACAAATGCGAGCTCTTTTGAGCACATTTTCCGTTATATTCTCACACATTTTACGCGGTATTTCATTAATTTCATCACGACCATGGAGGCCAATTAACTTCACCATTTCTTGAAATAACTTGTTGTGGAAAAAGGTCTCGCAGTAAATCCATTGTAATCCTGGCTGTATGCGATGAAATTTTTGTTTTTGTGAAAAAATAACTCTTTTGGAAAACGGCACTATTTCTGAAAAAGTGCTTTAATTTTTGAAAAAAATTAAAAAGTATGTTTTTTAATCTTAATATATACATTATATGTGTCAGAGAACTGCAAAATCAACTTTTTTATTGATTTAATCATACACAAAAATTCTTGTTCACATTTAATAATTCAACAAAATTCACTGTAGAATAAAATCAGCATCATGTTACTGAACGCGTAATTGGGATCAGTGTGAATCATCTGTCGATTATGTTTTATGCAAATGTAATCACTCAACAAAAAGTCAATGTTGAATAAATCAGAAAAAACAACAAACAACGCGTATGAGTGTAATCATAATCAAACCAAAATAGAAACACATTTCATAAATTATATTGTGTACATTAGGGTGGGACTTAAATCCGCTTTTTTAGAATTTTTATTAGTAATACAATACTAAAAATATTCTTCTTTGTGAAATAATAATTTGGAAAAAAATAGGTCGATATCTCAGGCTTGCCTAATCCGGAAAAATTTAAATATTGTCAAAATTTTTTTTCTTCTATTTTGATTGAAAAATTAGGCAATATTTAACTTTAACCGGATTGGGAGAGCCTGAGATATTGACCTAAATTAAAAAAAAAAAACAAATTCACAAAAAACAATATTTTTGGTATTACTAACAAAAATTCTAAAAAAAACGGATTTAGACCCACCCTAATTTATGAAATGTGTTTCTACATTTATCTGAAACTATTTTGTTTTAATTATGAATACACATATACGCTTTATTTATTGCCTTTTCTGATTTATTCTACATCAAAATAATTGTTGTTGACTCAAACGAACAGAATAAAATCAATGGTATAAAAACGACCGATGATTATAAATCAGTGACAACAATTTGCACGTCATTTGATTGATTTAAAATCATCAACAAATATGTGTGTTGGAGTATATTCAACGTTTGAACGCAAACACATATTTATTCTTGTGTTGATTGCGTATGAACGTTTTGCAATCAGCATTTGCAGTTCTCTGATATGTGTTGAGCATACTTTGTAGATATCTGTATATACAGCCAAAAAAGTCTCCTTAGTATGCGCTGTATCTAGTAAAATGTCTTTATAGATTAATAAACACTTTTAGGACACTCCCCAAAGTAACAAAATGTCTTTATACTATGCACTGGAACGAAAAAAAGTTCGTTCCTAGTATCTTATGGACTGGCAAAATAATTATAATATTTAAAACAAACAACAAAAAAATATATAAAAATTTTCACCACTTATAGGACATTTGGAAACAAAGATCATATATAATTAAATATACCTCGATTCTTATAAACTAATTATATCTTATATTTTATCAAAATTTCTAGGTCTTGTTGTCCCAAAAGGGTTAAAATTTGAAAGTTTTGTATAAAATATTAATGTAGAAAAGAAAAAATTAAAAACAACAAATAAATTTATCTCCATGGCTGGGATTCGAATTATACCTAATTATTACTTACATCGAATTATATCTTACATAATAGCTTATAAAGTACTCTAGATTATCTTACATTTTGCCAGATATACCCACATCTAGTTATATATTGATCTTTATAAAATTAGATATGGTTTATATGATAAGATATGGTATATATTATATCATGTAAAGTTATATGTAACACAATATATAATTATAAAGGCTTACGTGGGACCATAATTACATTTATATAACTTATACAGAACCATATATACTTATATATTTCTTATGTAGAACCATATATACATATATATATATATGCCGTATTGTATTTGAAATATAATGATATATGGTCCATTATCAAAAACATTTTTATACCCTTCACCACAGGTGGAAGGGTATATATAAGTTTGTCATTCCGTTTGTAATTTCTACAATATTGATCTTAGACCCTATAAAGTATATATATTCTGGGTCCTTATGAAGAGCGAAGTTGATTTAACGATGTCCGTCTGTCCGTCTGTGTGTTGAAATGGGTTTTCCGAAGACCCCAGACATGATGAGGACTTGATTGTTATATATTTCTGTTAAATGTGATTCATTTCTGCTTGCTATTAAAAATCAGCCAGATCGGTTGATAAATGGCTGAGATATTAGCAAAAAACCAGGACTACCTCTAATTTTTTCCGTAAAATTCCTTTGTTTTTATATGTATGTTGAATATTACGCTTAACAAACACATCAATTTCTTTTCTTTCGCCTCTTCACCTTTTATACACAAACATCAAACACATACAAAGATTTCTCATTTAAATAAAAACCAAACAAATCCCTATTGAACGAAAACTGTTCATTTAACTCTAGAAACGATGATTCCATATAGGCTTCATAGCCGAGTCGTCTAAACGCTATATCACAAATACTTTTTTTTTTCTCTAAGAACGCGAGTCGAATCATACTCAAGACACAATTCAACTTTTTTTTGTACATTTTTTTTCTAGACTTTTTTTTATTTTTTGTTTTTTTTAACATTAAATAATTAATTTGAATAAAATTTTATATTAATAATTAAATAATCCATAAATAGGCTAAAAAAATCAAAATTTGTATAAAAACCCTCTGATACAAACAAAATACAAACGGTTTTATTTCTATTTTTTGCTCCGATTTAAAAAGATTTTTAAACCATTTTCTCATAAATTAAGAAAATTTTATACACAATTTCCCTTTGAGTGCAACTATTTTGGGTCATTACTTATAATAATTTATAAAAAAAAAAAATTATAAACTATTTTCCTTCAAATTTTTAAAATTAAGCTAAATAAATTAAAAATATTTTGTAATAAAAAAGCGAAATAAAATCCCAAATGCAAGTTTGCCAGGTAAATCAAACTTTTTTGTAGAAATAAAACACATGCAGTTCTAGTGATTTCTTTTAACGATTTGCTGAACTTCTGTTCTTTCACCTCTTCACCTTTTATACACAAACAACAAACACATACAAAGATTTCTCATTTAAATAAAAACCAAACAAATCCCTATTGAACGAAAACTGTTCATTTAACTCTATAAACGGTTATTCCATATAGCCTTCATAGCTGAGTCGTCTAAACGCTATGTCACAAATACTTTTTTTCTCTAAGAACGCGAGTTCGAATCCTACTCAAGACACAATTCAACTTTTTTTTGTACATTTTCTTTTATTTTCTTAAGACTTTTTTTATTTTCTCATATATTAAGAAAATTTTATACACAATTTCCCTTTGAGTGCAACTATTTTAGGTCATAACTTATAATAATTTATAAAAAAAAATTGTAAACTATTTTCCTTCAAATTTTTAAAATTAAGCTAAATAAATTAAAAATATTTTGGAATAAAAAAGCGAAATAAAATCCCAAATGCAAGTTTGCCAGCTAAATCAAACACATTTGTAGAAATAAAACACATGCAGTTCTAGTGATTTCTTTTAACGATTTGTAAAAAAATATTTTTTATGGTCGAAAATAGTTTTTTTTACAACTAAAAAGACTTTTGAAAAAAATAATATGACAACACTGATTGGCATTATGTTTGTGGTTGTTGTTCTTTTTTTATTTTATTTGTTGAACTTATTTTCTTTCACCTGTATATAAAAGGTAATATACAAACAACAAACACATACAAAGATTTACCTAAAAACAATACAAATTAGTTTTGAACGAAAACTGTTTATTTTCTTCTATTTACGATGATTGCGTATGTCCTTCAATGGAACAGTGGTCTAAGCGCTTTGTCATAAATAGTTTATTTCTTTTAGTCGCGCGATCGATCCCCGACTATTCAACTTTTTTTGTACAATTTTTTTTTTACATTTTGTTAAGATTTCAATACAAATAAACTCTCATTTTTAGAAATGACTTTTTTGCGATTTTTTGGGCGTGGCACAGTGGGAAAGTTTTCGAAAAAACGCGAAAATGGTCGAAAAGACCTCCATTCTCAGCTCAGAATCGGCTGAACCGATTTACATGATCTTGGTATCATCAAAAAGATATTTTAACAGGCTTTATGACACGTTTAAAAAAAATAATTAAAATTACACTGTAAAAAATTTATAACAAAACGAAAATTTTAACTAACGAAAAATCCAAAAAGATCAAGGGTTTTTTTACAGTGTATTATTTTTTTAGAAAGGTTTATCCTTCACCTATACCATATCAAAAAATATAAAAGGGTTCTTTTTTAGTTTTTTTTATATAATTTATTAAGTAGTGTCACTTCTAGTAATTGCCCTTATATTTTATATTTACAGGTAAAATAAATAAACATTGTCCCAGGAAAATTGTGAATATGTTTTAACCAAAATTTTTTAAGTAGTGTCACTTCTAGTAATACGTACCGAAAGTTTTCGAAATAATTCGAATAATGATTACATTTTTTTTTAAGTTAATTATTTGTAAGAAATTTTGCGCTGCTCAAATTTGGCACAGTCAGAATATCTGCGCACATGTACAAAAGTTTCATTTATCGGAATGAATGAATGAAAGCCTTGAGTTCCTCTTATAGTTTGAGCTTCTTTATATCTTGAAAATAGCTTTTCTTTAACGTTGTTGCATTCGTCAGCATCTGCGTAAGCAACTTGTATGGTGGTCTTATATGTTTCTGATGCCCAGTGATAGAGTTGCCTCGTTGTCTGGATTTCATTTTTATTTGCAATACTATAATTTCGAGCACCTCTCTTCAATGTTCCACCGATTCTATCACATGCAGATTTTCCATGACTGCTAGCATAAAAGTGCCATTCAGCGTCAATACCAAAATCAGATTTGTGATGGCATATATTACTGAAGTTATATTTATTTTTATATTGTGCTCCTGCACCATCTGATACGTAAATGATTTTATTAATATTGTTGGTTATATTGGCATTCACGAACTGTATCATTTTTGAAATATATAGATGAACTGCTATACTATCATGGGTATTGCAATCAGATATTATGGCAAAGCTTTTATGAGTTAATTTATCGTTATCTGAAAATAAACAAACAAAGGAAAAAAACAAATAAATAAAAAATATTAAATATTTTGATGAGTGTGGATGGATGTGTTTACTAATACCAAAATATTAAAATAATTACCTTTGTAATAAATAACGAACGGATGTATTGTAGCCTGATCATTATTCCAATGGTATCCTTGCACGGCATCTTGTACAAGAAATGCATAATTTTCAGCAAAGTCCATTTGAATTAACATTTCTCCTGATAACAGCGCCGCTCTTTTATTGCTGATAAATTCAGATTGTCGCTTTGCTATGATATGATGCGGAATCAGAACTTTGATGTGTTCAGTAAAATCGCTGACAAATGATTCTGGGTTGGTGGTTAACGTTTCCAGAACACATCTAATCGTTGTATTCCACTTTTTGTATATTATTTCTTCAGTTTGGTTATTTTCAAAATGTTTTAGCATATGCGTTTTTAGATTATTTAAATTTTTGAAGCAGAGACCACACATTGAAAAACAACACTCGCTTTTTCTATGTCACCATTACAAATAACGAATTTGAAAACATCTTTGTAGTCGGTAAATGTGCATTCTCCTTCAATACAAATTGATTTTAAGCCACTTTTTTCAAAAATCAATTTCATATTCTGATGCAATGTGCATACACAGATATTTTGCTGGTTTCCAACTCCAAGTTTCATACAATTTTTTGGCCTTAACATTGCAAATTTTGTAAAACCCACTTTGGCCAAGGGGTTTTTTTCTAAATTTGTAGTTAGATTCGCGTAGTGAAGATAACATCAGTTTTTTTTTGGACTTTTTCACGTAAGTTTCCTTGTTTCACAGTAATTAAATCTTGCGATCCTGGCATCATTCGGCTAATTTCATCATCTTCATAAAATAACTTGACTGTGCTTAGAGTTTCGGTTGGTAAACTACGTCTGTTCATTTTTAAAAGATTGATATCTGCAAACTTCGTTTTTTCCTTTGGATATCTTCACTTTTTTTGATACAATCGTGAGATATATCATCCCCAAAACGATCTTTAATTTCTGCGTGACTCATATTGATTGGTAAGAGAGATAAAAGTTTTTGCTGTTCCAAAAGATTTGAGCTGTTCTCTATTTGATATTTGATGTTTTGCAAAATTTCTTCGTAAATGGCTTTGACGTTTTCAAGTTGCGCTGACAAATCAGACAATGGATCAGCTCCAAGTGAATCTGCTACATTTTCCAAAATTTGCAGTGATTTTCTATTTCTGTATGAATTTCGTTTGATATATTTCCTTTTAAGAGGCGACATTTGGTTTGGTAGATGAGGAATAATATGATCATTTATATTTTCAATGAGTTCGTTGCTTTCGATGTTTGTATTACGGCTGGTACAAGTTTGAAGTTCATTCAATTCTTCGCTAATTTCATCGCTGGGCGTTGTTGGTAAATAATTTGAGACTTCATTCTGCTCCACGTTGGATTCATTACGACTGCGCGCTTTTCTCAGTGTATTCCGGCAAGTTTCGCAAATACGGCTACAATGAATGCTGGAAAATATTCAATTATATTTGCAGCCTCGTTTTCACTTATTTTACGAAGCGCAACACTTATAAGATATATTTTTATGCATCTGTACTTATTGTTTGAATTCATATTCACTCAAATTTTTAAAATATACGAGTAAAAATTGTAATCGCTTGTACTTTTCGCGTTCGTTGGCACTTGTTGAATGACAAAAATCGATAAGAAACACCTATAAATACTACGTATTTTTCAATATTTTACTGGCAGGTACTTATGAATGGGTGCATATTTTAAGGGTGGCTATATACCTGATTCAGCCACCCGTTTTGAAACGTTCTAAAACATGAGCACTCATAAATGTGGATTCAATTTTTGTAAAAAAATCATGCAGGTAGCCAACAGAAAAAACCCAAATAATTAAAAACCAGCACTTTCGTGTTTTCCTTTTAATTGTCCACGAACATTTATGACCGTTTTTTAGTTTGTTGCCGCAATCATAAAAATCAAATAACCTTTTGTTTATTACTTTTTTTTTAATTCTGAGAATCATAAAAAAAATCATAAATGTTTTTTCCAAATAATTTTTCAGACAAAAATAATAATAATAATTTTACGACATATTAATTAATTTTCCTGGGACAATGTTTATTATTTTACCTGTAAATATAAAATATAAGGGCAATTACTAGAAGTGACACTACTTAATAAATTATATAAAAAAAATAAAAAAGAACCCATTTTTATTTTTTGATATGGTATAGGTGAAGGATAAACCTTTCTAAAAAAATAATACACTGTAAAAAAACCATTGATCTTTTTGGATTTTTCGTTAGTTAAAATTTTCTTTTTGTTATAAATTTTTTACAGTGTGATTTTAATTATTTTTTTTAAACGTGTCATAAAGCCTGTTAAAATAAATTTTTAATGATACCAAGATCATGTAAATCGGTTCAGCTGAGTTATTGTAGTTTAAATGGAGCTCTTTTCGACTATTTTCGCGTTTTTTCGAAAACTTTCCCACTGTGCCACGCTCAAAAAATCGCAAAACAGTCATTTCTAAAAATGAGAGTTTGTTTGTATTGATCAAATTTAGCTATAAACAAAATTTCATCGATATCTGAGGTGGTCGGGTTCAAAATTTCAGTTTTATCTCGATTTTTAAATGAAATTCATCATCTTAAGAATAGTAAGACCGAAATTAAATCCATAAATGGGCTAAAAATATAAAAATTTTTATAAAAACTAAAATGTAATATAACCTATGGATACGTCTTATATATCCAAAGATCGAAAATCTTTAGTAGAACGTATTTGCTGAAAGTAGTTATGACCAAAACATACATTTTTTTAAATACCAATTTTGGGGAACCATAAATCTTTCAGAGTCCAAGTTGTATCACTAAACTAAATGGTAAATTTCCACTTTAAGATGTCCGTATATAAATCTGTCCATTCCATATATGTCCATATATAAACTTCACTATTTTCCCAACCATGGTGAAGGGTATATAAGATTCGGCATAGCCGAATTTATCCGCTCTTACTTGTTTAATATGGTATGGGATATAATTATATAAGATTCAATATATGAACCAATATAAGAAATTTTTTAGACATGGTATAAGATATAATTATATATGATACAATATTTTCAAACTTGAGAAATTTTTGAGTATTTTTGATATGATATAAGATACTAGCGGGCAAAGCCAGCTACGTTGTTAACGTAGATAAAGGTTGCGCGGGCTAAAGCCGGTGATTTCCCGAGCTAACGCAGTTAAGTACACGGAGGCCCCAGATAATTACCCGAAGTCCCCAAATTTTTACCATGTTCCTGGCCAAAATTCTAAGATTTACCTCAATAATGAGTTAGCCCATAAACCAGTTAACACACATTTCGAATTTCAGGTTTCTAGCTAAATCGGTGTGGGCGATCCGTAAAGGGGTAGACTTTTCACCTTTTTGGCCCTCCCCGTAGACATTTCTAAAAATCCGACCTAGGTGAATGTCTACGCGGGTTGTATTACCTATGTACCAAATTTCAACAGGCAGGCGGTCAAGGGGGAGAATTTCTCATTTTATGTCTCTCCCCGTTGGATTTTCCAAAAATCACATCTTAGCTGTTATCTACACTGAAAAAGAAGCCTGCATACCAAATTTCAACTTCCTAGGTCCAACGCTTTGGGCAGGAAGTAAAATGGGAGACTTTTCGGCCTTTAAACCCCCATTGTTACAAAGTCAATGGCCAAAATTCTAAAATGTATCTTATCAAGATACATACTCCCTGGAAGGCATATTTCAAATTTCAAGTGTCTAGCTAAAGGCATTTGGGTAGGCCGTGAAAGGGGAGTTTTTCCCCATTTTTGCCCCTCCCGAAGAAATTTTCAAAAATTCCCTCTTAGCGAATGTCTGTGCCGGAGGGGGAACCTACATACCTACGTCCTACTTCCTGCGTCTTGGGCTGGGCGATGTTGAATGAAATAAATAAATATTTACATATTTACACATTTGCACATCTACATTACCATCAAACCATCACACCATCAATCCATCTACCATTAACACATTAATCAATCAAACTATCAAACCATCAATCAAATTTGCACATTTGCACTTTTGGACTTTGGCAAATCTGCACTTTTGCACATTTCTACATTTGCACATATGCACTTTTGAAAATTTTCACATTTGCACATTTACGTTGGAGGAGGAACCTATGTACCAAATTTTAACTTCCCAGCTCCAGCAGTTTTGGCAGGCCGTCTGCTTTTTTGCCTCTCCGCTTTGGATTTTCCAAAAGTCACGCCTTAGCTGATATCTGTAAAAGGGGAGACTTTTTGCCCTTTTACCACCATTTTTACAACGTCACTGGCCAAAATTCTAAAATGTACCATATTATGGAGTTAGTACAAACCCCTGGAAGGCATATTTCGCGTTTCTAGCATAAAGGATTGGGCCGGCTGTGAAAGGGGAGTTTTCCCCCTTTTTAGACCCCCCCCCACCAAAGGAATTTCCAAAAACCCTGTCTTAGCGGATGTCTACGCCGGAGCTAGAACCTACATACCAAAGTTCTGCCTCCTACCTCTAGCGGCTTGGTCAGGGCGATGTTGAATGAGTGAGTCAGTCAGTCACTCAGTAAAGTTATTCCTTTATATATAGAGGTAATTATATGTGGTTCTATGTTTATGGTTTGAATCCCAACTAGGGGGAAAAAACATTTTGTGTTTTTTAACATTTTTTTTAATATTTTTTACAAAACTCAAATTTTAACCTATTTCGGGATAACAAGCCCCAAAAAATTTTGATAGGATATGAGATATAATTCGAATTCACCAGCTCCACAGCCCTACAAATATGCCATTATTAAAAAAATATGGTAGGCCAAAAAAAGTCTAAAAAAAAGCTTTATTTAGTGGTAGCACATCGCCATTGAAGTTTGAAAGTTATACTTGTTCTATAAGTTTAAATTAATTAAAAGATGTGAAAAATTAAATATAATTCTTAAATCGCGACCCATCAAACCTTATATATTTTTTGGCGTACATTACGAATCTGGAATTAAAATTAAATTCAGAGTCGCGTATTTCGCGAAAATTATACAAAAAATTTTCCATTTTGATCAAGAAATTTTCATATATTTGCCACTGCGCGAAATTTTTTTTGAATGATTATATGTCCACGGAATGTCTTCTTATGTAAGGCATGATATAATTTTAATATGCTAAATACTAGCGAGAAGATAAGTCTAATTTAACGTTCAGTTACAAGGATAACTACGGGGGCGAATCAACAAGTCCGTGACTTTTTTAATGAAACACAGTTTTTTTTGGCAAAAAAAAATATTTTTCCACATAATCTCCTTTTAGCTCCATACACTTAGTCCAACGTTTCTCCAATTTTTGTATCCCTTCCAAAAAGTATGATTTTTCGAAGTCCATAAAATAGGCATTTGTTTGATCAATAACTTCATCGTTAGCGCTAAATCTCTTTCCACCGAGCCATTTCTTTAGGTTTGAATGGATCAATGTTTTATCAACAGTTACAAAACGCCGCAAAACCTCATTCGAATTGCGGTTAAACAACTCAAAACAATCCTTTGAAGTTGTCACACATCTTTCTTATATCCAACTGATCATTTAAAATCGAAACCACACTGTCATATGAAATGCCTATGGCATCAATAATCTCACGCACTTTAACTCTTCGATCTGCCGACACCATATCGTGGATTTTTTCGATATTTTCGGGTGTATTGACCTCAATTGGCGGTCCAGAACGTTCAGCGTCATTTGTACTTGTGCGACAACAATGAAAGTCAGTGAACCACTTTTTTACCATTAAAATAGATGGTACAGAGTCCCCATAGTATTTATCAAGCTTTTCCTGGGTTTGATTGACGGTTTTTTTTTCGCAAAAAAATCGAAATTCACTTTTTCAATTTTTAAAAAATCCACGAGGTTGTATGTTTTTAACAGCTGTTAAACGCAAAGTTAATGACGGAACTTGCTCAAAATTTGATGGTATTCTATTAACAGGTGGTACTTGATGAGAGCAGTGTTGTATTTCATATAACTACGAGGGAAGTTCGAAAAGTTATGGACTTATTGATCCGCCCTCGTATTATCCTTTTAAAAATTAGAAACAATGTCATTTCTAATGAAAGCCTTTGGTAAGTAGATTGTAAAAGTACTAGAAGTTGGATCTGCCTTCTTTTAGAGAGGTTCTAGCTTGACTAAAACTACGGATTCTGCAGTATCAAAGTACATGTATCAACCTAGCTAAAAATCGTTTATTAGCTTTGTTTTTGTAAACATATGGAGGTTATAATCTCGCTATAAACAAACAAAAAACCACGAAATATATAAAAACTAGAAAAGAAAAAACTGAAATCAAATTTCGTTGAGTTTTCAAAACCGCGACTAATTTAAAAACCACAAATTTGTTTTTAATTTTGATTTCAGATTTGTAATTTTCATAAAAATTAAGATCAGATTTGAGAAATTTTCTAATATAAGGCGATAACAAGTTTAAATTTTACATACATGTTTTACATACATGTTTTCAGAAAATTTTGATATTTTCACTAAAATATGAATTTTTATGTATAAAAAAATCGCGAACTACTTAAAAGTTAGTGAATATTTTTAAATTTTGATCTTTTATTCCCTTTATGCACATTAATTAAGACTATATTTGTTAAATTATAGCGTATAGTTTTAGTTAAGTCAACCCTACTTTTTATATAAATTACTCTAACGACAAATTACTCATTCTTAAAAGTTAATTATATAAAATCAAATAAGTACATAACCAATTTAGTCTCATTATTTTTTCCCTAATATCCGATTATATAATTATATATAAGTCGCGAAGATATAATTATATATAACACAATTATATGAAAACGAGCCATATAAATTCAGCCACACACTTCTGAGTGCATAACTCTCGCAGACTGAGTTGAAATCTTGGCGAAGGCATTGTTTTTTAGAATTTTAATAATATTTTATGTTTTTAATAAACTAGATTCCGTTTATATAATTTTGTTGGATCTAATCTGATACAATTCGATATAAAACATATTTCGGATAAATTTGGATCTTTCTAAATCCCTAAGTATATTGCTTGATCTAATTTAATCTGCCCTTTTTTGGATCAGTTTACATCTTTCTAAATCCCCCAATATATTGATGGGTCTAATTTCATCTGCCATTATTCGGATAAATTAAGATCCTCCTAGATCCCTAAATATATTTATGGATCTAATTTGATCTGCCGATTTTCGGATCAATTTAGATCTTACTAAATCCCCAAATATATGGCTGTATCTAATTTGATATGCCATTTTTCGGATCAATTTAGACCCTCCTAAATCTCCAAATATATTGCTGGATCTAATTTTATCTGGCATTTTTCGGATCAATTTATATCTTTTCATATCCCAAAATATATTGATGAATCCAATTTGATCCATATTGCTGGAGCAATATATATTTGGATATAGAATTGAAAGTTTTGTAAAAAAATATAATAAGAAAATAAAAATAAATTAAAAGCAGCAAAAAATTTTATCTCTCTGGATGGGATTCGAAACCATTGACATGGCGCCACATATAATTATATCAAGTTATATCTTTTACCATATCAAAAATACTCTTGATATGGAAATATATAATAATATCTCAAATTTTTTTGCAATATTATATCATACAGTGTATCACAAAAGTTTGTGAATTTAACTGCTCTTAGCAGAAACCCCGATTTTTTTCCATGCAAAAACATGTGATTAAAAGTTTTAATAATAACAATAAGTAAATTTATATTATCTTAGTTAATAGCAAAAACAACAACAAAAAAATCATGTACCGTTACCATGTAAGAACAAAAAAACTATTTATGGTCGCTGCAGCGATGTCACAAAAATATGTGAATTTAAGAGAAAATTATTCCGTTAGTCTTGAATTTGTTTGTTTTTGTCTCTTTTTGTAAACAATAGTTAATATTAACCTAAAAAAACAATAATTTATTAGTTTGGCGTCATTTCCGTATTTGTTCTGAACGCGTGTGGTTTAAAAATGCCTAGAGGCAAAGAATTTAAAGATTCTGAAAAGAAAATCATTTTATATCTCCATAATGAGGGTAGATCAAACAAGTACATATCAGAAATGTTTGACAGATGTCCATCAGCAATATCTACTTTAATTAAACGTATGAAACAGCGGAATTCTATGCAAAATTTGCCACGTTCAGGTCGCCCTAAGCTTTTGTCAGTACGAGAAGAGAGAGAAATCATTAAGAAAGTACGTCAAAACCCGCATCTCTCAGCTCCAAAAATTAACATCGAGCTCAAGTCAGCCTTACATACAAATGTATCTGATGAAACGGTGCGTAGAGTGCTAAGAAGCCATGATTTTCACGGAAGAACTACTAGAAAAAAACCCTTCATTTCTAAAGTCAACGCAGTTAAGCGTTTCTCCTTTGCCAATACTTACAAAAACAAAAATATTGACTTTTGGGAGAACATTATATTTAGTGACGAAAGTAAGTACAACATTTTTGGTTCTGATGGTCGTCGTATGGTTTGGCGTAAGCCTGGAGAAGCCTTGCGTTTGTGCAACTTAAAACCAACTGTGAAGCACGGTGGTGGGTCAGTCATGGTTTGGGGCTGCATGTCTGCCCACGGTGTTGGAAAGTTGGTATTTATAGATGGAATTAAGGACAAAAATATATATTTGTCCATTTTAAAGGAAAACCTACACGCTAGTGCCACGAAAATGGGCTTATCACCAAGTTCATTTTTATTCCAGCAGGATAATGATCCCAAGCACACCGCCTGGGACGTTAAAATGTGGATTTTACATAACACAAAACACTTCCCTACCCCACCACAAAGTCCAGACCTTAACCCCATAGAGAACTTATGGTCATATTTGGAGGAACAAATTAGGAAACGTCCCATATCGTCGAAAAACACCCTTAAAGAAGCCTTAAAAGAGGAATGGGACAAAATTCCACCGGAACTATGCCGGAAATTGGTGGAATCGATTCCCCAACGCTTGGCAGCAGTTTATACCAACAAGGGGTACCATACAAAATATTAATTATGAGTATTTATTGTATTAGCCTAGTTAATTTACATGTAAATAATTAAATTCACATACTTTTGTGAGATATATTTTTAAGCTAACTTTATAAAATGAATTAATATTATAATTTAAACAATTTTTTTTTATGTTTTTAAAAAGTGATATTGAACATCAGGTCTCCTTCTTTATGAAATAAAATAATTTTAAAATATTTTCTTTAAAAATCAAATATAAAATGCTGTTTTTTTACGTTGCATATCAAAATTCACAAACTTTTGTGATACACTGTATATTTTATATCTTATACCATATCAAAAAATATTTCATATATTGGAACACGTATTAAATCATATATAATTATATCTCATAGCATATTATTATTTTTGATAATGGCCCATATATTATTGAATCTTAAATATTAGATAGCATATATAATTATAAATGGTTCTTTATAAACCATATATGGTTGTCTATAAGTCATATCTAAATATATACAGTCTCGTGTAACCCATTTATAATTATAGTGTTATATACAATTTTATATGATATAATATATACTATATCTTATCATATAAATCATACATAATTTAATACAGATCAATATATAATATATATATATATATATATATATATGGTAATATATCACCAAATACAAGGTAATTTTAAACAAATTAATGTAATATATAATTTTATATACTAATGCACACTGACATATGGATTAGTATATGGTAATATATTATTAGATAAAATCTAAAATTTTTTACTAGGGTATTTATATCAATACCTCATAATTATATCTTAAAGCATATCAAAAAATATATAATTATATCTCATATCATATTAAAAAATACTTTTGAGAATGGAACATATATTATTATACTCAAATATTAGATAGCATATATAATTATATATATGTGGTTCTGTATAAGTCATATATAAGTAAATATGGTTCCGTGTAATCCATATGAAATTTTATATAATGTTATATATAATTTTATATGATTAAATATGTACCATACCATATCTTATCTTATAAATCATATCAAATTTTATAAAGATCAATATGTAACTAGATGTATGAACGTAACATTAGACTCCAGGGAGCTTGCCTTGTAAACAGATCGTTGTATGATCGAGCCCTGCTGACGCTCAGTAGATTTTTTTAAATTCCTTTACATACATATATATATATATATATGTCCTTTATTTATTTAAATACAAAAATATAACATAATATACTTTAATAAAAAGTTCACGGAGAACATAGGGCGACAACGAATTCTCTCCATCTACTTCTGTCTCTGGCAAGCAGTTTAATTTCGTTCAGGTTCTTCGAGTTGTTTCATGTTCATTTCTTATGCATCGGATCCATGTATTACGTGGTCTGCCTGTTCGTCGTTGACCTTGAGGGTTCCACTCTAGTGCAGCCCTAGCAATATCACTAGTTGGTCGCCTGAGAATATGGCCGATCCATGTCCATTTACGTCTTCGAATGTCATATTCGATTGAGCAACAATCTGCCTTATTCCAAAGATCTTCATAGATCATAGATACGTAATATCTTTCTCAGACACCGATTTACAAACATTTGTATTTTCTTCATTGTCAGTTTTGTAGGGCTTTATGTAGTGCATCCATATAGCAGCACAGATTTAACGCTACAGTTGAATATACGCAATTAATTTTTCTGGGAGATGTTGTTAGCGCGCCAAATTTTATACAATTTGAGAAACGCAACACGGGCCTTGTTGATACGATCGTTAATATCGGCTGCAGAACCACCGTCTTTCGCAATTTTGCATCCAAGATAATTGAAAGATTCTACATCTTCAATTACCAATACGCATCAGTTTTGTTTTTCTGAAGTTAATTCTCAATCTTACGTTGTTAGCATTTTCGGAGAGTCTATTTATCTTCGCTTCAATGTCTACAAAACGGTGGGACATCAGACATATGTCGTCAGCGTAGTCTATGTAATTTAGGTACTCCATCATGTTCCATCACCGAATGCCTATTGGGGCCTCCACATTAGTTTTTTCCATTATACAGTCTAATAGTAGGATGAATAATGTGGGGGAAAGGATGCAACCCCGTCTTACGCCAGTAACACTTGTGTAAGGTTGGCTCTCCTTACCGTCGAAACGGACCTTACATTCCGCGTCTACGTACAGCCCACGTATAAGGGCGACGATTTTTTCCGGTACCCCTTTACCAATTAATGCAGACCACATAGAGCCCCGGGATACTGTATCGAAAGCACGTTCAAAATCAACTAAAAGCAGGTACATGGGTGTGTTATATCCTGCCGATCGTCCAATAATTATGCGTAGAGTATTGACGTAGTCTACATATGATCTCCAGCCCTAAAAAATTCTTACTCTTAATTAATTGATAAAAAATCTAGTTTTACTGTTTTTTTTTCGTTTGTTTTGTTACGAGTTTAATGGTGTTAGTCCCATGATAGGTTCTTCTCCGTCAGTCATGTAACATTTCACAAAGCGCTACAAAATATTTAGCCTTACTACAAAAGAACATTTTAAATTTAAATTCAACTTTATTTTTGAACATACGTTTTAATTTTTTTTGTGTATGAGAACCCTACCAAAACATTTATTATTCCAACATTTTGATTGGAATGTTTATAGAATAAACCAACTGTATATTTTGCTTGCAGCAACCGAGTTATTTATTTGTACCAACCAATTTTTTTCCTAATATTGAAATATTTGGTTTCAACCGAAATTCTGTTGCATTAACCGAATTTCGATTGCGACAAAGAAAAATATATCGGTGGAAAGAAATTCTGTTGTTACAATGAATCTGTTTTCTCTGTGTAGGTAATCTATTAGTGCTTAGATACCTATGGTGTAGCGGAAAAAATTAGTTGGTATCTGTGCACTGGTTGGTATATATTTCTTGAAATTACGGACATAAGAATATGTCTAATATGAATATATAATTCTTTTTCATCTTTAACTTAAGTAGACTTTTTCTTATGTTATTCTCATTTATTGCTAAGTTTTTTTTTATATCTACATTTATATTAGTATGGTAGTTACACTAATGAGTTGGATTACAAAAAAATTGAACCAAAGCGTGTTTAGAGTAGACATGTATTTTTGTAGATAACTATATACTAAATATCTATTAATGTAGTTGTGTTGGTTTGTAAATATATATATATATATAGTTATATAACAAAAAAGTCACGTTTTATAAAATGACTCATTTGAGGCCACAAAGATACTTAACATTTCATTTTGTGTTGTTTTTATGTTTCGATAGGTATTTGATGTAATTGTTTTTATGACAGTCCTTAAAACTACTTTCATATGAGGCATTTTTATAAACTGTTCCGATAAAACATAGAATATTTTGGATCAATATTTAACTTATAGTTTCTAAAACTTGGAAAAACATTATCAATTATATGAATATCAAGGGAAGATCATTTTGTATGTTTGCACTAACTTATTAGGGACTCTACATAGGTCCGCCGGAAATTTGATATCCAAACGATGCAACTATACTTCATTGAGAGATTTTTGTGATTTCTTTGCCCTAAAGCGCCCTCTAGTAGAAACATGGGCAATCATAACAAAAACTGATCTGTATCCAAAGAGGGTGAATTTTTTTAAAAATTTTAATTTTGCGTATTTCTATGGAAAATCTTTCTACTAAAATATAAGGAATTTTTATTATTTTCAATTAACCGATTACACTGTGAAAGAAAGAACTTTCCGAATGAGTCCAAATGAATAAAACTATACCATAAGTATACAAAGCAATAAAAGGGTTTTGTACAGTGAGGTCTTATTGATTTTTAATAGCCTCTTAAATTTACTATATGTATGAAAATGTATTTTAAGTCTGGTTCGAGATCATAGAAAATTTTTATTGTTTCTTCCAAATGAAAAAATTTTCTTAATTTTATTTAGTAATCATGGAGACTACACAGAAAAAGTTATTATACACAAGCTGAATGGAATGCAGGTCCGCTACTACCTTCATCAATATTCTTCGTGCCTTTGAAAGTTCTAAATTATAAATATCTCTATTTAACACACAAATCAACGGAAAAAACTATTTATGTCTAATCTATAATATGCTTCTCAGTTTCTTCAATAAATTTCATTTGAAAAGAAAACAATCATAATACAAAACTTGCGTTTTCCAGCTTAATATTAATTTACTTCTCATTTTTTATGTACCAATTTTGTTCAGTGTTGGTTTTCAAAGAAAAAGAAAATATAGAAAAAAATGTAATTTTGAAATGTTAGTTAGGAAAAGTTCTTGGTTTTTAATTCCCTAAGGTGAAAACTAACCTGCGTTATTTTTTAATAAACATTTTTTAGAACAAAAAGTAATATGTGTGATCCATTTAACTTTTATTACGCCTATAAGATTTAAAATGCATCTTTATCTTTGAAAAAAAAAATGAGAGCAAAAGTTTTTTTCCCTTCGTTTTTAAATCCCTAAGGTGAAAACTTACCTGCGTTATTTTTTTAACAAACATTTTTTAGAACAAAAAGGAACATATATGACCCAAATAACTTTTATTATGCCTACAAAATTAAAAATGCAGCTTTATCTTTGAAAAAAAATGAGAGCAAAAGTTTTTTTCCCTGTAATTATAACTCTTCGTTTTTAAATCCCTAAGGTGAAAACTTACCTGCGTTATTTTTTCAACAAACATTTTTTAGAACAAAAAGGAATATATGTTACCCATATAACTTTTATTATGCTTATACAATTTAAAATGCATCTTTATGTTTAAAAAAATGAGTGAACACGTTGTTGTTACTTATTTTTTACCAGAAATTATTACCTTTCGTTTTTAAATCCCTAAGGTGAAAACTTACCTGCGTTAATATTGTACAAGCGAACTAATTTCAAAAATAAAGATTCAGTAAAAACTTGGAACTCAGCCGAAGCTGATGTCTTTTAATAAAATTTTAATTAAAAATGTCGGAACCAAAATGTAAAATGGACGATTTTTGTAATGTTTGTGGACGTTTCATAGCAAGCGATGAAAAATGTGGCAATGCGAGTGATTTTTTTTGAAGCTTATAAACAATATTTCTCGCAAGAGTTTATCACTGACGTAAACTATGCCCCTAAAAAAGTTTGCTTTAATTGCTATTCAACTCTTATGCAATGGAAAAGTGGAAAGAAGAAGGCTATGCTTTTTGGTATACCAATGATGTGGTTAGACAACAGCCCGCATCAAGAAGAAAATTGCTATGGATGTATCAACTACCATAAAACTTTGAATAGAAGGAAAGCAATGAATAAAAGTTATGTAGCAGTGCCAAGTGTCCAATTACCATTACCGCACTCATAATTCGTTCCAGTACCAACATACCGAAGTATTGATCTTCAAACAGATATCAGTACTACAACCGCCGCTGATACATCCATGGATTTCTTCTCAGAATACGACCCTGGTGAAGGTACATCCTATGAAACATCAACAATTAACACAAAACCAATTGGATGGAATTGTTGCAAATTTGTGTTTGACTCAGAAAAAATCAGAACTACTGGCTTCATTTTTGAAAGAAATAATTTGCTGGCGAAAGGTACCAAAGTAACAGCATATCGAAAACGCCAATAAGAGTTAGAAAAAATCTTCAATGTGAATGATGGAAAAAATTTCGCTTATTGCAACGGTATTGAAAAGTTAATGGAGACGATAGGGTTAACCTATAAAAAAGATGATTGGCGTTTATTCATCGATAGTTAACTAATCAGCTTAAAAGTTGTGCTTTTGCACAAGACAAATAGAATGCCTTCTGTTCCGATTGCGTATAGCACTAGTGAAAATTTCGATAATTTTAAACACATTCTGGAAGTAGTCAAATATAACGAACACCAGTGGCGCATTTGCTGCGACCTCAAAATAGTTTCATTGATTACAGGTTTAACAGCATCTGGGCGTCCAAAATAACCGTGTATTTTATGCGATCGGGATTCACGATACGGAGAAGGTATTAAAGGAAGAAACAAGTACAAACAGCATAACTGGAATAGTCGCATTGGACGGAAATGGCCTAAAGACAATAGGCTATACGAAAGTCTTGGCATTGCCAAAATTTTTTTGAAATGTATCGCAAAAAGACCAGCAGTATTCAACCGCTTAAAAGACATTTTCCCAAGACTAAGTAACGCCAAAATTCAGGAAGGGGTTGTTAATGGTCCCGACATACGGAAACTAATGATTTTGACCAAGTTCTGACAGACCGAGAATTAAATGCATGGCTCGCATTGAAAGCAGTTATTAAAGGACTTTTGGGTAAAGAACGCAAAGACAACTACAGGCAATCTGTTGTAAACATGTTGGCAGCTTTCGATGAAATTGGGGTTAATATGTCGTACAAAATTAATCTATTGCATCAGCATCTTGATCAACTCGCTCAACAGTTGCCAACTGAATCTGATGAGCAAGGCGAACGTTATTACCAAACTGCGCTTCCATTTGAAATAAGGTAACTATAGAGTGTGCATATTTTGAATTCCTACATTTTTCTAATATCTTTGTCAGAGTGCACAATTTAAACATGTTAACGATTGAAAACTATTTTCGTTTCAGGTACAGAGGAAAGAAAATCCACATGCAATACTCGCTGAAATTTGTTGGTGGTATAAAAACACCTTTGAAGAAGAGGAAGACGAGAAAAAGAGGAAGAAGGGGAAGACAAAGATGAAATTCCAGAATATCTGTTGGACGAAATTATTGACCTTTTTGATGATGATGGCGATGACCAATATATTAGAGAGAGCAGTGATGTTGATCCACAGCCGCCTGCTAAACGGCAACTGGCCAAATCATTAATCTAATTTATTTAATTTTTTTACACAAAACTTTTCCTAACATTTCATTTTTCCATATTTTTATAATTTCTTTTTCGATGTTTCTTCAAAACCAACACTGAACAAAATTGGTGCATAAAAAATGAGAATTAAATTAATATTAACCTGGAAAACGCAAGTTTTGTAATATGATTGTTTTCTTTTCAAATGAAATTTATTGAAGGAACTGACTTAGTTTTGTTAAAAATATTTTCAAAAACCATTAAAAACAAATAATTTTTCCAACATTTTGCTTCATAAGCACCACAAAAATTTTCTAAATCAATTTTTTAAAAATTGTTGCGCAGGTCTCTAGCAATAATTTGGCCTTTATAAACAATATGCCATATAAACAATATGCTGAAAATCGGCATTTGACTGCAAAGGTTGAAGTTCGATTAAAAAAAAATTCGAACTAACATAAACAAACGCCGCGATACGTGTCTTCTAATTTAGCCTTTATTTTCACCCCTCACTCTCAGAATCGACCTAACTTTTGCTAACCTGAATTTGTTCCACAGTGTAATGATTTATAAAGCTTGGCTTAACCTTTGCTCTTCCTTTCGTTGACATTTGTCTTTTTTTAATGGATGATTGATCAATTTTATTTTCTCCTTACACTCGAACTTGCATTATTAATAAGTATTTTTCTGTTATTGTTATATAAAGGTTAGATGTCCATGTCATTCGCAAAATACCGAACGCTTTGTGCGAGTTGTTAATGAATCGACAAATAAGGTAACGGACATAAACCGCATGGCGTATATATTTGATAAAATAAAAAGTTGAGAGCAGTATAGCTAGCTGAAGTCTCACCAGAATTTAAATTAATTAATTAATTTAAAATTGGTTTAATTTAAATTATATCAATTAAAAAAAAATAATATTGATATATAAAATAGTTTCCTCTATTTAATTTTTGTTTATAAATAAAAAAAGGAATTACAATATTATAAAAAAGTAAACAAAGCTGTAACTTTGCAGAAAAATTATCTTATGAAAATCGATTTGCTAATATCAACTAATTTTTTAATAAAGTGTAATAAATTGTTATTTCAATTTATTTTTGTTGTTCCTTGGAATTTTCTTTATATTATTAAAAAATTTTAACTTTTTCAAAAACTTTGCTCTTAATTTAGAAAAAGAAAATAAGTCAAAATGTTTGCTAATTACACTGTTCAAGTTTTTAACACAAAATTTCTGGTACTAACGTGAAAACCATATGGTTGTGCTTGGATGAGCCCCCTGACTACTACTCCACCGATGAAAGTGCCGATTTGGCTCATTGGGAAAAATTTATGGCGTTTTTTTTAATCTCGGTCAATTCGTCAATTTTTTACCATTTTCAGCCCATTTAAGCCGCTTTCCTGTATTCAAAATTTCTTGTGTTATCTACATATGGCTCACAATTACTATTTCCACCATTAGAATGCACATTTTAACTGAGAAAATCAAATTTTTTAGCCTATTTTCATGATTTTTGCCCATTTTTCATCGATTTTCCCCATTTTTTTTGCTGTTTTTATGCGCTTTTTTGTAGTTCTTGCCCAAACTTATCGACATAATTGTTACCGTTTTTCCTTTTTACAATATATTATGCAATATTATTGCCATTTCAAGCAACTCAACACACTTTTTAATACAAAAACCATCCTTTTTTACGATTTTTCGGTAATGTGCGTGGACAATTAAAAGGAAAAAAGGAAAGTGTACTTTTTTAATTATTTGGGTTTTTTCCGTTGGCTACCTGCATGCTTTTTTTACACAAATTTTTTTTACACAAACGCACACGAATCAGGTATATAACCATCTTTTTTATTTTTTATAGGTGCTCATTGATCGATTTTTGTCATTCAACAATCCGAACGCGTAAAGTACGATTTTTTTTAAGTGAGGAAAAAGTAATAAAAGTATAAATAAAGATTCCAGTTTGAAGTGATTAATTTTTACGGTAAAAAATGGATGAATGCCTGAAAAAATTCAATCATTACTGTTATATGTGCGGAAAGTGGACCATTATGTCGTCTAAGAAAAAAATTACTCATGAAATTGTAACATTGTACGAGCAGTACTTCAATATTCCAGTGATTCGTAATGTTGATTGGGTGCCTAAAATGGCTTGTTCATCGTGTGTAGCACGTTTGTATGATTGGTGAAGAGGTCGACGGGAAAGCATGCGATATGGAATACCGAAGATTTGGTCAGAGCCAGTCGACCACGAAAAAAACATGTGCTACGTATGTAAAAATAATGTTGTGGGTATGAATAGAAGAAAGGCGATGGAATATATTTACCAAATGTTCCGTCAGCTCAAACCACTCTTCCCCATTCTCCGCCAGTGCCAATCCCGAGAAAACCGAGTCCAACCGAAGAATACATCCCACCATCTTTTTTTTCGGAGCCAGAATCGAATTTTTCTTTGTATCAGCCATCAAATATTACGCCACCATGCAAACACATTGAAGCTACACAACAGCGCTTGAACATAATGTCAAGACAACTAAAGTTGTCACAAAATAAAACCATAATTCTTGCTCAACATCTTAAAGCTGTGAAAACCTGTCACCAGAAGTTAAAGTGTTCGGTTCGCGTGGTCATTTGTACCGTTTTTTACTCGCAACGAAAACAATTCATTTACGTACTGTAATGATATCAATGGTTTGATGTCGGCCATGAATTACACGTACAATGCGGACCAATGGCGGTTGTTCATCGATGGATCGAAGAGCAGTCTCAAAGCTGTGCTGCTGTATTTCGATAATACAAAAAACTCTGTGCCAATTGCGCTTGCCGTGAAAACAAAGGAAACGTATGATTCCATAAAACTAATCTTGGATTCTGTGAAATACCATGAACATTGTTGGAAAATATGCGCTGATTTGAAAGTGGTTGCACTTATGTGTGGCCTTCAAACTGGTTACACTAAAAATATGTATCAAAAACGAGATTGGTTACCGAGAACAAATCGTCTAATCGGGCAGCAGAACGTTATCCACGAGGAGTTGGTGCCGATTTATAAGGTATTGCTGCCACCATTGCACATTAAACTTGGGTTAATGAAGAATTTCATCAAAGCGTTACTCGTGCGTGGAAATAGATTGGCATTTGGACGATTGGAGTACATTTTTCCACGCTTGAGTTAAGCGAAAATTAAAGAAGGTATATAAATATTTGGAATTCTTTTTCCGCCAAACATGTATTTATTTCAGGTGTGTTGAATGGCCCAGATATTCGCAAGCTGATGAAGGATGAAGACTTCAACAATGTCCTTCAAGAGGCGGAACTCATCGCTTGGGATAGCCTGAAAGCAGTGATCGAAAAAGTTCTCGGCGTTCATCGAGTGGACAATTATCGTGCCATTGTTGATGATATGCTGCAATCTTTCGAAAACATCGGTGTTCGAATGTCGTTGAAAGTGCATTTCATGCGAAAATGGTCAAAAATTGACGAATTGACCGAAATTAAAAAAAAAACGCCATAAATTTTTCCCAATGAGCCAAATTGGCACTTTCATCGGTGGAGTAGTAGTCAGGGGGCTCATTCAAACACAACCATATGGTTTTCACGTTAGTACCATTTTACAACTTGAACAGTGTTATAGTAACTCGGGTACACAAATCTGTAAACTCCGCAACAAAAATTGGAAAAAAATGGTAATTTGTAAAAAGAAAATTATTACAAAAACTGTAAATTGGGACATATTACGATTTACACATTTTTCAACTAACTTTTTTATTTGAGTATAGATTAGAAATTCCAAAAGTCATTTTAATTAAAGATTTTTTATACTTTTAAGAATAGAGAATAAAGTTTATTTGATAGAAAAAGAACAACAGTAAAGCACACAAGTGTCACAAAGCTTATTGTTAAAGAATAATGGCATAGTCAAATTGATTTTTTTAAACTTCTGTAACTTTTTTGTTTATGAATAAAAATATAAAAGTAAAAGACAAAATTTCATGGAATTTAAAAAAGTTTTTATCGTTAAGAAAAAAATTGAAATTGGGGGGGGGGGGGGAGTAGAAACCGAGATTTCAGCAACTTCTATAACTTGACGTCGGAGTCAAGTTCTATAACTTGACGTCGGAAACAAAAAACCAAAAGCGCGGGGTCAAGGGGTGTGGCAAAAAAAAATTTTTTTGAGATCGTCTTCGCATTATCTTTAATTCTAGGGGGTGACCGGCACAACTTTTTTTGTATGGAGTGCGACACACTCTAAGGAACAGTATCATTTACATGGGGTGCAACGGTGTTGTCACCGGAAGTGTTCGGTGTTACACCAGCACCAGAGGTCAGTTTAGATGCATTATTTCTATGCAGGAGAGAATAGTGCTTTTGTTTGCACATAAAACAAACATTAACATTACAATTTTAGAAACTATTAGACAGACAGTTCATACAACACTTAAGTCGCTTGACTGTTGACATTCTCTCATCGATATTCATTTTTAAAATGGATGACAAAGAATACAACGACCAATGGGTTGACTCGGCTTAATTTTGGTTACAAAACTATTTATCCTCTTCGAATCATTAAAGGATGTTTTTGAATTGCCAGAATTAACTGTTCTATTTTTAGCAGGCCGATTCTGAGTTGAAATTCCAGCCTGATTTTGAATGGTGTTTGTCTGTGATCGTCTTATATCGGTAACGGATTCAAGGCTATGGTACCGTCAGGATAAACATTTATCCATTTCATCCCACTTGGGTAAATCGGGATTCTGTTTCACAGACTCCTCCCACAGATTTAAGGTATGGTCGGATAATTTTATCGAACAAATGTAATCGAAAATAACGTTTAAAAACATTTCTGGGGCAACTTTCAACAACACGAAATTCGATATAACATCGTTTTAAAAAAGAACAAAAATCTAAATTCCTTAAAGAATTCAGACAAAAAAACCGGGTTAAATTACACAACAGGACAAAATGTTAACTTTTAAAAATTAATGTACCACCATAAGGTTATTGTTAAAATGTCTTAAATATGAATCCCATAAGAGCAAAATAATATTAGATATTAAGATAATTGCAATATTAGGTGGATTGCAGGGAGGCTTTACCAAATACCCCTGCATCTACTGGAATTCCAGAGATAGAAAAAAACATTATACAACATGTGCAGTGCGAGATCGAAGTGATTTTAAAATAGGTGAATACAATGTTCAAAACAAGCCACAAATAATATTTCCTCCACTACATTTTGGGATTGGTTAAAAATTTTATTAAAAGAATAAAAACAGATGAAAAAATTAATTATTTGAAAAAAGTTTTCCCAAAGATAAGCTTTGCAAAAGTGAAAGAGTGTAAGTTTCTTTATTTACATCAGCATTTTATACAAATTAAAAAAAAAATACTTTTAGTTGTTTTCGTTGGTCCTGATATTAGGAAGCTTGTGGTCGATGAAACATTTGCTGACATCTTAATCGAAGACCAAAGAAAAGCATGGACATCATTAAAAAATATTATCAGCCAGCTATTAGGAAATAAAAGATCACTTACATATAAAAAGTTGGTTATAGAAATGATTAAAAATATAGGCGTGCTTATGTCCCTAAAAATACACGTTTTCGATGCTCATAGGGATTTATTTCCGGAAAACTTTGGTAAAGTCTCCGATGAACATGTTGAACGCTTTCACCAACAACTTTTGCCCTTTGAGGAACGTTTCCAAAACAACAACCACGAAAGCATGTTTGCAGAGTATATGTGGTCAATTATGAAGGATGCTCCTAAAAACGTTTACAAAAAACAAAAATAATGATGTTTACTTATATTTTTTTAAATGGCTAATATATTTTTATGATATGTTTACTTTATTGTTAAATCCCAAAAATAAACTACACAATTTGTTTATTATTTTAATTTTATATTAGAGTGTTAGTATTAAAAAATTAATTACTTTATTACAATAACTTTCGCAAATGGAAACTTTTCTGCTTGAATTTTCGCAAGAAGTGTTATAGTATAATATGCGGGTACCTCTAACCGCATATTATACTATAAGTTGGGCTCTGAGAACAATTCGGAAGGCTATGCTGCCATATACAATTTTCAAATAATCGAGAATTTAACGTATAAGATGCTTTATGCAAATACATTGTTTTTATTGAAATTTTTCCTTCTAATTTCTTCTTTACTAAGGCATAACATTTATTACGCTTGATTGTATGTTCAGCGATTAAACTCGTCAAAATCGCAGAAAACCGTAAAATCCCACATTAAACGCGAAATAGTAGCTTTAATATCAGGATTTATGCAGAAAATTCGTAACACAAATATGGCCACATGTCTTGAGCTTGCATTTTAAAAAACATAATTCATATTTTCTGCATTCTAAAAATTTCTAAATTTTTTAAATGTAAAACCGCCAAATTTTACAGGCATTTTACGAAAAATGTGTACCTTAGATTGAAAAATAAAGTACACCATTGTAATCAGCATGGCCGAAATATATAAAATTGATGGTCAGAACTCTATTAATTTTCTCTGTGTCATGCCGTGTTATAAAAAATGGGTAAGAAGCGACTCTTTTCAAATTGAAAATGCTTCTAATTGCCAAAAATACAGAAAAAAATATTGGGAAAGTTCCAAAAATGTGTAAAATAGAAAGTGATTTTACACTGTTGTGCTTTTTTTATCCGGGTAAATTTTACCAAAAAAAAAACGTGTAAAATTTCAAATTTTATATTAATAACACTTTAAAAACAACTTTCTCACAGTTTAAAAGCACTTTCAATAGCCAAAAAATATATAAAATATAGAATACACTAACGTTGCACCAAATAGTATACGGGTATTTACTTAAAATTTAGGAATAATTTAAATTTTCATAAAAAAAAACAATAAATATTCAAAATTTATAAATTTTATGGGTTACCTTTAATTAAAAAACTAACAACATTATCCAAATTATTGTTTAAAATGGGTAAAAATTAACTATTTATAACGATTGACAAAAACAACCGGTTTATTCGTTAGGGTAAAAATGTTGCAACACTATATTAAAATATTTAAAAAAAATTATTAAAAAAAATACACAGGGTAAAAAACGTGTGGATAGCAATGAATTAAATAAAAATATTTAATCACTTTTTTATTTTATGGGTTGCACTAATTAATATTTAATAATAGATTTTTCGAATTTTTTATAAATATTCCATACAAATTTAATTAGATATAGACTTGCTAAGTAGTTACAGATATAGTTACTTAAATTATAAGAATGTATAAAAATGTTGGCTTTTCTATTTTAAATGTAAACAAAAAATATTTGAAAGTTTTGTATTTTTAATTTGATAAAATATTAAAAATAACAGAAGCTAACAAATGAAATATGTGTTTGTAATGCCTGGTTTTCATTATGTCATATGAACTGACAACAAAAACTGACTCAAATGAATTCTCGTAATTTTGTGTCAAATGCGTTTTCATTACATCTTAAAAACTGACAATAAATCGATAAATCAGAGCGTGTCAAAGACTTACGTAAAATTTTGGTATGAGTTGACTGACACGCCGTTTTCATTACAAAGGTCAAATGTGATGTGCATTTTTATTATATCTGCAACTTCTAGCCAGAGAGCATCTCGTAGATTTCTGTTCCGATACTCTCTGGAAAGGAAATTCCAAGTACCTTCCCTCGCTTCTACCTCTTGAATGAGCCTCTCCGTTTGCTCACTCGTCCACTTTTCTTTTATTTAAAAAATTACCATTTCTTTCTTTATTTAAAAAATTACCATTAAAAGTTATTTTTCCAGCAAAAAAAAAAAGAAAAAAATAACAGCTTTGCGATCGCCAAACAAAAAAAATTTACAACTTGTTGTCAATTTTATTTTAGATAAAAAATGCTGCCATATCTGTTGACATTAAAAATGGCATAGTGAAAACCATGAATAAGTTAAGGTAGAGCAATATTATTGCTCTATTTCTAATTCCGGCGAAGTCCATATACGAACACAGCTTTCGTACAAAAGAGGCCCCAAATGTTGAAATTATATTTGTTTAAAAAAATAAAGAAAATTCAGGTAAGTAGGGATCTTTTCCTTTACAAGTACTTATAGATATAGATACAGTCCTCGCCACTTGAATAGGATACCCTAATAGTTTTCCTAAAAAGTTGCTTAAGAATAAAAGCGTGTAATTTTTTCTAAGTTTCATTTGTTCTCTCATTCAGTAAATTACACTTTTTATCTCTGAGAGCCTTTTTTCAAGTTTTTTTGGATGATCGAAATTCTTGCAATTTTTCGCGCCACTTGAATAGAACAGTCTCAGTTGATACGAGTTTTTTAAGAGTTCACTTGTTGTGGTTTCAAAATTTTTGTTTCTTTATACAATTTAAGATTTTTAAAGTAAAAAAAATTAAAAATGGGTAGAGGAAAGTGTCTGCCGAAGCGGAAAAAATAAAAATACAAATTTTTAATGATTCCGGGAAATCTGTTTATCAAATCGCCAAAGAAATGGTAGGTGTCGCCATGTCGTGTCTAATTTAATAAAAAATAATGAAAACTACGGAAAAAATATGAAAGGCCGTACAAAAAGCATGCTTTCACCTGCTGATAAGCGAGCAATTCTTACATTAGTCTCTAATTTCCATGATACTGTATCCCAAATAGGACCAAAATCGGGTGTTTTTACCAGTGTGAGAACTGTACAGCGTGTTATTTCCAAAGCGACTAAAATTAAAGAAAAAACCACCACTAACAGGGGCCCGGAAGGAAATACGCTTGTCATACTGTCGCAGTCATATGACATGGAGTAATGAGTGGTACCGTGTCATCTTTTCTGACGAAAAAAAGTTTAACCTGGAAAGTCCAGATGGATTTAATTATTATTTTCACGACTTGCGGAAAGACGAACATAATTTGAATCGCCTACATAGTCGGTTTATCTCTTTATGGTACCTGTAAGTTGCAGTTTTTGATCACTAAAATTAATGCGAATTGATACAAGGGTGTGCTCCAGCGGACTTTTCCATTCTTTAGCGTGCATTTTGGAAACTGCAGTAGACGTTTCAACATGACAACGCTCCTATTCACACCGCCAGAGCAGTGAAGTCATGGATTTGTGACCAAAACGTAAGAACCCTTGACTGGCCACCATACTCCCCAGACCTTAATATTATAGAAAATGTTTGAGGTTGGCTCGCTCGAAAGGTTTACGCTTCTGTTAAGCAGTACGATACCAAGGAGGAACTTATTGAAGCGATCAAAGCTGCTTGGTCTTCAATTTCCCTCGATTATTTGAAATCCTTATACGACTCCATTCCTAATCGTTTTTACGAAGTAATCCTTAAAAATGGTGGCTCAACACATTATTAGGATAGCTTTAAAACATTTAGAATTTAATAAAATGTAAATAAAAATATATAAATTTGTTCAAAATTGGGAAAAAATCTTTTTTTCTAGGGGGTGTTCTATTCAAGTGGCGTAAAATCTTAAGAACTTTTTCTTCATATTCAATAACAAAAATAATTTTTTGGCTCGGTACGAGGCAAGCAAATAATTATGATTGATATATTTTACAGGGTATCAAATTTGCTTTCAATAATTAAAAAAATTAAGGTTCTATCTTTTTTAGTTTAGAAGTTATTAACGCATAAATTAATAGAAAAAGGGATGTCATATTCATGTGGCGAGGAGTGTATATAATTCGAAAAAACAAACCTAATAATTACGTTTCACAAAAAAAACAAGTAAAAAAGGGCTAAATTCGGCTGTGCCGAATCTTTGAATACCCTCCACCAAAGGGGATGAAGATGATATACGTATATACTAAATTTTGCATGAACTGTAATATGAATATGTTTTTTCAATTTATGTAACGAACTTTTGTTATTATACCCTCCACCATATATGGTGAGGGTATATATCAGTTTGTCATTCCGTGTGTAATATGTCGAAATATAGGTTTAAGACCCCATAAAGTATATATATTCGTGATCCTTATACAATTTTAAGTCGATTTAGCGATGTCCGTCTGTCTGTCTGTTGAAATCACGATCACGACGCGAAGACGCAAGCGGGGGTGCCTATTTTTACCCAGATTATTGAACATCCTCTCGAGCAGTTTGGTATTTAAAATGAGCAAAATCGGTCAAGCGGTTCAAAAGTTATGAGTGAAGATGTGAAGGTACCTCTAAATTTTCCATACAAATTTGTACAATTTTTCTGTATCTATTTTTTTTTTTCTGTTAAGTAAGTAAAAATGTTATTATACCCTCCACCATATATGGTGAGGGTATATATCAGTTTGTCATTCCGTTTTTAATATGTCGAAATATAGGTTTAAGACCCCATAAAGTATATATATTCGTGATCCTTATGCAATTTTAAGTCGATTTAGCGATGTCCGTCTGTCTGTCTGTTGAAATCACGATCACGACGCAAGCGGGGGTGCCTATTTTTACCCAGATTATTGAACATCCTCCCGAGCAGTTTGGTATTTAAAATGAGCAAAATCGGTTAAGCGGTTCAAAAGTTATGAGTGAAAATGTGAAGGTACCTCTAAATTTTCCATACAAATTTGTACAATTTTTCTGTATCTATTTTTTTTTCTGTTAAGTAAGTAAAAATGTTATTAAGTCTTCTTATTGTTCGATTACATTTATTGTCTTACATACTATGATAACTAAGTTAACGTAAAAATGAACAATGTTAAAGTCGCTAACAGAGCAGACCTCTGTAAATAACATTTTTTTCTTTTGACAAACTAAACAAGCTAACAAGTAAACCTTTTCTATCGTATTTCTCTTTGTGCTATGGTTTAAAAGCACTGCTGAGTAATAAAACTGCTGTTAACACTGGCTTTAAAACTGTAAAGCTTTTTTTTAACAGTGGGGATAACAGAGAAATAAGCGAGAAAATAAAATATTGCTTTAATATTAACACTCGCGAAAAAAGTACATCAAATGTAGAGGAAAAAGTGATTTTTTCTTTCTTTTGTGGTTTTACCAAAGGGTATTGTTGGTAAAAATTAACAGAATTTATTTTTAACAAGGATTTGTTCGTGTATATGTAGTTATGTTGGTTGACTTTTCTTTATAATCAAAGAAGAAAAAACACAAGGGATCACTTTTATATTGTTACACTTCACTTTTAGTTTTTAAATATCACATACAAATTCAAAAGACGTACCTTTTTCCCTTAATAGGGGGTGATTTAAGGGGGTTTTATTAGAAGTACACTTATACAGCACTGAAATAAAAATCGCTGTGATTTGTTGTCCACTTCAAAGACAGCTTTACGGGGTTTCTAAAAATAAATAATTTTTTCAAATATTTAAGGACTGGGGGTATTATCCGATTGGAAGGACCAAAATGTTTCCTTGAAATATTTTTTTGAAAATTTTCCAAATAAATAGAAAATAATTAATTTACAATAATTCACTGGTTTTTTATTGGGGGTAATGCGAACGTACCGTACACTTTGGGTTTACAAAAGCAAGTGATCTATTACACAGTACAACATTTTTCAACTCATTGATTTGTGACTCAATTCTGAAAATTGCACGTGAAAGGAGCCCCAAAAATAAGAACTTCTGCATCATACGTTTTGTCAAGTTGGCTGCATTAATAATTTAATGGCCATATGAATTTTTTTGCTCAAGGTGGATTTTTATTATTTTGTCTATATTTAAACACGGTTATATCTCAGTATACCGTACCGAATAACTCTTTTGGGTCTGAAGCAAAGTTGTATATATTGAATAGGAGAAAAAAAGCGGAACAAACCTACCCGAAAAAAGTGCATCCAGTGCCATAAAAATCGCAAAAATACACATTTTCCCCATTTTTTGCTCAATAACTGGATTACAAATCCACAAATATGCTTCTTTTTTATTTATAAACTTTATTTTGCATGAAAATAAAAATTTCGATTCATATAACAGCTATTCTTACACAGATAATATGAGATTTTCATTCGTTATCTATGCATGGAAGCAAAATTTAGAACATTTTCAATTATTGTTAATATCCATCCTCGTTGAAGTTGACGCTTGTGGTTTTGATGATCTTGCTTTCTTCGTAGGTTGTTCAAATTAATGTTCTGAGTCTGCATTATCATCCTAGTTAGACATAATATTCAAGGTCATGTTTTCTTCAGTGTGTCCACCAATTTCATTGTCATCTTCCGTGCTTTCATCTTCAAACTGCATAAGTTTAGAACTCCACCAACAAACCTCCACAAGCAATGCATCTAATTTTTTGACTTTGCATCGCTTTTCCATTGGCATGGTCACCTGGTGGAACCGCTCTCCTTGTTCGTCCGATTCCTGAGCTAATTTTGCAAAGAAGGTATCAAGGTGGAAATGCATGAAATGGAAATTTAACCTCATGGATGCATTGATTTTTTTCAATATAATACAGCAACTTGTACACTCGTCTCTATATGTCTACAGGGTTCTTTCCTAAAACGCCTTCGATGACTTGTTTCAATGCGTCCCATGCACATAGGTGGTTAAAATGGTTCGAAAGCATTTTTGTGACAGATTCGCTTTTCATTAATTTTCGTATATCCGGTGCATTCAGAGTACCTGTTTGAAATAAAAAAAGCATTTGCGAAAAAATTATTGGTAATGTGAATATATCGAAGTGAATAAATTTAGATATGACGATATTTAAATACAGACAACGATACGTACCTTTTCTAATTTTAGCTTCACTGAGTTTTGGAAAGATGGATTTCAAACAGACATAGGCGTCCTCATATTTTTGACTACCACTTCAACGAATTTCCCAGCAATTTCTAATTTCATGTGAAGCAATGGCAACAAAATATCATCCACATCCTTTATCAAAGGTTCATTAGGTAATTTTAATTGTTTCTCGAGCTCGGGAGTTCTTGCTTTCCAATCTTTTCATTCCCTGTGTATCGCTTTTCATTCCCTGTGTATTGCGAATTCCAATAACAAAGGAAGCAGAAGAATTTTGGAAAACCGCCCTTTAATATAATGCTTTGTATTATGTTGACAACCTTTAGATCACAACAAATCTTCCATTTGTGTACATTGTATTTCATTTTTCCAAAATTTTGCCCAACGTTTCATACATTTCTTTCATATTTGTTCTGAATCCCAATGGAATGGACGGTTTTTTGTTTGTTTTCTGCAACAGCACAGCCTTCATTGAAACTGAACCGTCGATGAATAAACGCTAGTCGTCCATTCCCATTTGTTCCCTAAACCTGGGATATTTGCTTCGTCGACGAAATAAAATTTCAGAAAATCAGCTTGGCGTTTTTTACTAGAGTATTTTAAACCCGATCGGTTTCGAATATTTTGTAAATTTGAAGAAAACCGAAAACCGGTCTTTTTTGTTCGGTTTACCGGTTTTTTTAATTACATCACCAACTGGGTTACTTGGTTTTTCCTTTTTCCGTACACTTTTATAATAGTTTGGTTATGAAGATTTAGATGTAAGTCTGATAGATTCCGATGAAGACTTAACATTGGATATTCCAAATTCAAATAGTTTAATTTCTGATCTAAATAACACAATAAACAGTATTCAAAATCCTAAAAAAGAGACTGTACAAAATCATTCAAGTAGTAGGAAATTGGGGACTCATATTGATTTAATGGCTTTTTTGATGTTGACACAACTTGATTTAATTGCCCTTCATTTTAGATGAGGACTCATATTGATTTAATTGCCTTCTAGTGTGGCCGTCGGTTGTATGCTTATAATATAAAAGGGTTGTAATACAAAATTTTTATGATCAAGTGAAAGTCATTGATCTACATATTTGTTTTTGGTCTTTTTGAAATTATGTGGTTAGTGTGGTTGGTTGTCTGTTAATTGTTTTTATCTCTTGTTATACCCTCCACCATATATGGTGAGGGTATATATCAGTTTGTCATTCCGTTTGTAACATGTCGAAATATAGGTTTAAGACCCCATAAAGTATATATATTCGTGAACCTTAGCGATGTCTGTCTGTCTGTCTGTATGTCCGTCAGTCTGTATGTCCGTCTGTCTGTATGTCCGTCTGTCTGTCTGTCTGTCTGTCTGTCTGTCTGTCTGTCTGTCCGTCTGTCCGTCTGTCTGTCTGTCCGTCTGTCTGTCTGTATGTCCGTCTGTCTGTCTGTCTGTCTGTCTGTCTGTCTGTCTGTCTGTCTGTCTGTATGTCTGTATGTCTGTCCGTCCGTCTGTCTGTCTGTCTGTCCGTCTGTCAATTTTTACCCAGATTATTGAACATCCTCCCGAGCAGTTTGGTATTTAAATTACATAAATTGACAAAACATATTCATATTACAGTTCATGCAAAATTAAGTATATACGTATATCATCTTCAGCCCCTATGGTGGAGGGTATTCAAAGATTCGGCACAGCCGAATTTAGCCCTTTTTTACTTGTGTGTTTTTTTTTTTTCTATTCTTTGGTGGCATATACAGAACAACCGTCGGTTGTTTGCTTATAATGTAAAAGTGGTGGTTATACAAAAATTGTCATGTGCATGATTGGCTAGGTGTTAAGTAATGTGGGTCTTTGTTGTTAGTGTTGTCGTCGGTCAATTCTTTTTATCTCTTGTGTGTTTTTTTTTTCTATTCTTTGGTGGCATATACAGAACAACCGTCGGTTGTTTGCTTGTAATGTAAAAGTGGTGGTTATACAAAAATTGTCATGTGCGTGATTGGCTAGGTGTTAAGTAACGAGGGTCTTTGTTGTTAGTGTTGCCGTCGGTTAATTCTTTTTATATCTTGTGTTTTTTTTTCTATTCTTTGGTGGTCATTGATCTACATATTTGTTTTTGTATTAAGAGGAAATTTGCATTAAGTGAAAGTCATTGATCTACATATGTGTTTTTTTTTTTTTTTTGTATTAAGAGAAAATTTCCATTTTTTCTTTCTTGTGTTTATGTTCTATTTTTGTTTTTATTTTTTTTTTGTGTTTGGTATATACATTCTACATGCACAAGTAGGTCATAAATTAATTATTTATTAATGTGACATTTTCATTAATCTACAAATTTTTGTGTTTTAATGAAATTCGAATCTGTTTGTTTGTTTTGTTCGGTTTTGCTTCTTGTAATAAAGCGGTAATTGGAATCTGTTGGTGTTTTGTTTGTTTAGTTGAGTATAATAAAAAACAATACTAAAAATTAGTTTTACATGTATTTGGTTTTATTTTACTTTCTTTTGAAATAATTCTTAAATTAAAATCTCATTAAATATTTCTTATAAATTTAAATACGGTCATTGATCTACATATTTGTTTTTGTATTAAGAGGAAATTTGCATTAAGTGAAAGTCATTGATCTACATATTTCTTTTTTGTATTAATAGGAAATTTCCATTTTTTCTTTCTTGTGTTTATGTTCTATTTTTGTTTTTATTTTTTTGTGTGTTTGGTATATACATTCTACATATAAATGTACAAGTAGGTCATAAATTAATTATTTATTAATGTGACATTTTCATTAATCTACAAATTTTTGTGTTTTAATGAAATTCGAATCTGTTTGTTTGTTTGTTTTGTTCGGTTTTGTTTCTTGTAATAAAGCGGTAATTGGAATCTGTTAGTGTTTTGTTTGTTTGTTTAGTTGAGCATAATAAAAAACAATACTAAAAATTAGTTTTACATGTATTTGGTTTTATTTTACTTTCTTTTTAAATAATTCTTAAATTAAAATCTCATTACATATTTCTTATAAATTTAAATACGGTCATTGATCTACATATTTGTTTTTGTATTAAGAGGAAATTTGCATTAAGTGAAAGTCATTGATCTACATATTTGTTTTTTTGTATTAATAGGAAATTTCCATTTTTTCTTTCTTGTGTTTATGTTCTATTTTTGTTTTTATTTTTTTGTGTGTTGGGTATATACATTCTACATATAAATGTACAAGTAGGTCATAAATTAATTATTTATTAATGTGACATTTTCATTAATCTACAAATTTTTGTGTTTTAATGAAATTCGAATCTGTTTGTTTGTTTTGTTCGGTATTGTTTCTTGTAATAAAGCGGTAATTGGAATCTGTTAGTGTTTTGTTTGTTTGTTTGTTTAGTTGAGTATAATAAAAAACAATACTAAAAATTAGTTTTACATGTATTTGGTTTTATTTTACTTTCTTTTTAAATAATTCTTAAGTTAAAATCTCATTAAATATTTCTTATAAATTTAAATACGTATAATATAATAATTTCGGTTATTTTTTTTTATTTAATTAAAAATTTAGATGTTTATGATAGAGATTTATAAGATCGTTGACTTAATTTTCTCTAAATTTATAGATGATGCAACTACATGTATCAGGTCCGTCAGTATATCTTCCTCTGCCACTAGCGAATGAGACGCAGGCAGCGAGACGAATAATAAAGATGTAGAATCATGGTTGGACGAAAATCCCATCAGAAAATTAAGTTCAGTATCCTTTACTTCATCATATAAGTAGATTACTTTATCCGGTTTTTTGTGTTTGTTGAACTTTTTCTGTCTGTAAAATAAATTTTAAATAAAAAAGAAAAAACAAATATATCTCTTAGTTCATCATCCGGTTTTTCCTGTTTGTTGAACTTTTTAAAAAAATTTTTGGTAAAACAAATTTTTAATAAAAAAAAATCTCTGAGAACTTTATCCACTTATTTTTTCTGTGTGAAGTTATTTTTACTGTGTGAAATTTTTTTTAATAAAAAAATAAAAAACTAGCTCAAAATGTTTTTCTGCGTGATATGCCAAGCTGCTTTCAACACCAAACACAACATGCTTCAACATAAAAATAAACATTGTGTTGAGTGTGGAAAGTTTTTCCTTAAGCGCTCCAGAATGAAGGAGCATGAAAGGACCCATGCAACCACCTCATCAAAATTTTGCGTTCCTTGCAATGAAGCAGTTAGTAGCTTAAACTATAGCCAACACTTGCGAACACTACAACATCGCAGCAATTGTGGGATGAAGACAATTAACCCTAGACTCACTGTAAGGAGCAGTGATTATAGTGAACGAATAGCAATTTATATGCTAGTAAATGAAAAAGATAAAATTCTCATGCCCGAGGAATTTTTCAAAAAAGAGGAATCTATTTTAATAGAACTCCTAAAGGATTGTCAAGCTAAACACATATCCTTTAAATTCAATATGGAGCTTGTGTGTGATTATATCAAAATAAGCGAGCAAGAAATGGTTGCAGCTACAATGACTCACTCAACAAAAAATGGCAATGGTCACTTTAAGCGATGACTTGAATAATATCTATGACTCGCAAACTGATGAAATTAGAAATAAAATGTCTGAGTTATAAGAAAGGGATAGTGGATGGTCTCTGGTTACCATAAAATTTTTAAATATTAATGTGAATGAAGTTAATATTATAAGAGGATCACAATATATACCTCTGCCAAAGGAATTAGTCAGAAAGCGGGCATTTATAAATATCCAGAATGATGATGTCTACTGCTTCAAATGGTGTTTAATTGCTTCATTGTATTGTGAAAAAGAATTGTCTCGTTGTCAACAAACGGAATGTTCATCCTACAACATAAAAAGTATTTCTGCCGACATAATAATTGTAAACAATTTGCAATTAAACTTTTCAAACCTCACCTTTCCATTAAGTCTAAAAAGCTTAAAAGACTTTGAAAGGCAAAATGTAGATATAAGTGTCAACGTCTTCGGATATGAAGAGAAAAATATAGTCGGACCCTACTATCTAACGAAGGAGGAGAAGAAATATAATATAAACCTCCTGCTTCTCATAGAGGAAGAAAGGTCGCATTACATCGTTATAAGTGATATTTCAAGGTTAGTAATAAAAAAAAAAAAAAAATACATGTTAAACTTTATAAAAAGAAATATTTCAAATTTGCTTTTTTTTTGTTCTTTTTTATTAAAGAAAAGGTTTATTCGAAGCAGTTTGACTGGATACAAAGGAAAAATATTTGTATGTAATGCATGCCTTACTTACAAATATAGTCAACGAGATTTATCACTTCATAAACAAACTTGCAATAAAGTTTGCACAGGGATGCCAGAAGGAGCTGATGCTGTTCTAAAATATTCGAATGCTCATAAGGAACTAGATGTTCCGTTTACAGTCTATGCGGACTTTGAATCGATTTTAAGTAGCATAAGTGAAGAGGTTAGTACTAAAACTACAAAAATACAACGACATATTCCATATGCTTTTGGTTATTTTATAAAATGTAGCTTTAATGATAATTTAGACAAGTTTAAAATTTATTTTGGAGAAGATGCACCTAATGTTTTTGTTAAAGATTTAGTTGAGGACTTAAAAGACATTTATAAAAATTATATTTACAAAGAAGTTGAAATAATAATGACTGAAGATGATATAATTTTTCATAATTCATCTAATATTTGTCATATTTGTGAAAAGGTGATATATTTATCCAAAGTTAAAGATCACTGTCATTTTACTGGCAAGTATAGAGGCCCTGCTCACAATGATTGTAATTTAAAATATAGAAAACCTAAATTTATTCCAGTATTTTTTCACAACTTTTCTTCATATGATTGTCATATGTTCTTTAAATATTTAAATAGTATTCCAGATAGTAATATACGTGTAGTTCCTCTCAACAAGGAATTATATATATCTTTATCTATATATCTACCTTTTCAAGAAAACTCGACTAAGGAAAAATTCGAAATAAGATTTCTGGATTCGTTCAGATTTATGGCTTCAAGTTTAGATTCCCTAGCAAAAAATTTACGTGTTGAGGATTTAAATATTGTCCGCAAAAATTTCTCTGATGAAAATCATTTTAATCTAATTAGGAGAAAAGGTGTTTTTCCATACTCTTATATGGATTCTGTGGAAAGATTCAATGAAACTGAGCTCCCCAGTCGAGATAAGTTTTTTAATGTTTTTATTGACTCAGAATGTTCTGAAGAAGATTATGAACACGCGAAAAATGTTTGGAATACTTTTAGATGTAAAAATATGTTAGATTATACAAAATTGTATTTAAAAACGGATGTGCTTTTATTGGCAGATATATTTCAAAACTTTAGAAAAATTTGCAAATCCATATATAAGTTAGATCCAAATCATTATTATACCGCCCCAGGTCTTTCATGGGATGCAATGCTTAAAACGACAAAGAAGGAATTAGAATTATTCACAGATAAAGATATGCATCTGTTTATACAAAAGGGAATAAGGGGTGGTCTCGTACAATGTTCACAGAAACATGCCAAAGCCAATAATATATATTTAGATGATTATGATAGTAGTAAACCATCTGAATATTTAGCTTACTTAGATGCAAATAATTTATATGGATGGGCAATGTCACAGTATCTTCCAGCTGGGGGATTTGAGTGGCTTGGCGAGGACGATTTAAAGAAATTTAATCCAAATAAAATATCTGATACTTCTCCTGTCGGTTACATTTTAGAAGTTAATTTAAAATATCCACACTCTCTTCATAAACTGCGTAATGATCTTCCTTTTGCTCCTGAAAATAAAGTAGTTGGAAACTCAAAATGCAAAAAACTTATTGCAGATTTGACTAATAAAACAAAATATCTGATTCATTATCGAAACCTTAAACAATGCCTTGCAAATGGTTTAATTTGTACAAAATATCATAGGGGAATAAAATTCAATCAATCACCATGGCTTCAGAAATATATAAACTTAAATACACAACATAGAGCAGAGGCTCAAAATACATTTGAAAAAGACTTTTTCAAACTTTTAAATAACGCTGTTTATGGGAAGACCATGGAAAATGTTGAGAAAAGGGTGGATGTCAAAATCACAAGAAACTGGGAGAGTGAAAATAGAAATCGTAGAGGTGCAAGATATTTTGTTTCTCGCCCTAATTTTAAAAGCATTTCAAAGTTTTCTGAAGACTTATTTGCAGTTCAGATGGGTAAAGTTGATATATTATACGATAAGCCCATATACATAGGTTTTGCCGTACATGAATTATCTAAATGGAAAATGTATGATTTTCATTATAGGATAATGAAGTCAAAATATGGTCAAAATATAATTCTCAATTATATGGACACCGATTCATTTATATAATCAATAAAAACTGACGATTTTTACAAAGATATACTTAATGATTTGTTGTCTGAATTTGATACCTCAGATTACCCCGTTAATAATCCTTACGACATACTGTTAGTGAATAAAAAAGTTTTGGGTAAAATGAAAGATGAGAATAATGGTACTATTATGACTGAATTTGTTGGTCTTAGATCGAAAATGTATTCCATTAAAACTATTGACAACAAGGAAATTAAAAAAGCAAAGGGGGTTAAGAAGTCTGCTTTAAATAAATATTGTATGTTTGATTATAAAACTGCCTTATTTAATCGTAAAATCGTAAGCGATAATATGTGTTTATTTGCATCTAGATTGCATAATGTTTTTACAATAAATATATATAAAATCGTTTTAAGTTATAAGGATGAAAAACGAATAATTATGAACAATCAGGTTCAAACAGTCGCTAGGGGGCATTGTGAATATAATAAGTATAATAAAACCCCTGACAATGAATGTCTAAAATGTAGCAATAGGAATTATATTTTTGATGAAGATGGATATAATACTATTATGGGAGTAAATATTGACTTAGTACAATTCCAGAATGATTCTGAGGATGAAATATTTAATAGCATCAATTATTAGGGAATAAAACAAGCAAAATAAAACACTGGTATTTTAGTTTTCTATTTTAAGAATACATATTTTTATTTATAATTTTAAGACATTGTTTTTAAGTGTGTATTTTCTAAATATTTAATAAAGATAATAAAAATGGAAAATTGCCTTCATTTATTTTAAAGTTTAAAAATTTTTGTAGTAAAAGAGCATTTTTCAGTGCACATGTTCCATGTTTGTGAGAACTACAACGGATGCAATCGGGATATTTTTCATCGAGCTCTCTTAAATTACAGCAGTTGATATTTTCTATATTGAAAACGTTTTTCCGCAGCATCTTCTCCAACCACTTTTTCTTTTCCAAACCCTTGACAAAAATTAAAGAACCCTCTGTGTTTGATTTGAAAAATTCGCACACAGACTTGAATGATACGGATCCATCTGCCCATTGCAGATGATGATGATTTTTTGTTAACCAATTGACTTGTTTTTGATTCTTTGGTGATAAATAACTATAATCGAAGGGGGGTTTTATGATGAAATTTAAATACTCCTTAGCGTTAAAAACCAATGCAATTTCTTTGGCAATCTGCTCTAAAGCCTTGGAGATCAATAAAAACTATTTTTGGCATTTCCATTGCTTAAACAATTTTATGAACCTGTCCTGTCAAAGGCGTATATTCAATTAAACGATTAGGAATAGATCAGAAACAGATCGGAAACAGATCAGGAATAGATCAGAAACAGACCAGGAACAGACCAGGAACAGATCAGCAACAGATCAGGAATAGATCAAAAACAGATCAGGAACAGATCAGAAACAGACCAGGAATAGATCAGAAACAGATCAGGAACAGATCAGAAACAGACCAGGAATAGATCAGCAACAGATCAGGAACAGATCAGCAACAGATCAGGAACAGACCAGGAACAGATCAGCAACAGATCAGGAATAGATCAGAAACAGATCAGGAACAGATCAGAAACAGACCAGGAATAGATCAGAAACAGATCAGGAACAGATCAGAAACAGACCAGGAATAGATCAGCAACAGATCAGGAACAGATCAGCAACAGATCAGAAACAGACCAGGAACAGATCAGGAATAGATCAGAAACAGACCAGGAATAGATCAGCAACAGATCAGGAACAGATCAGCAACAGATCAGAAACAGACCAGGAACAGATCAGAAACAGATCAGAAACAGATCACAAACAGATCAGAAACAGATCAGGAATAGATCAGAAACAGACCAGGAACAGACCAGGAACAGATCAGAAACAGATCAGGAACAGATCAGAAACAGAAAAGGAATAGATCAGAAACAGATCAGGAACAGATCAGAAACAGACCAGGAATAGATCAGTAACAGATCAGGAACAGATCAGCAACAGATCAGAAACAGACCAGGAACAGATCAGCAACAGATCAGGAATAGATCAGAAACAGATCAGGAACAGATCAGAAACAGACCAGGAATAGACCAGGAATAGATCAGAAACAGACCAGGAACAGATCAGCAACAGATCAGGAATAGATCAGAAACAGACCAGGAGTAGATCAGCAACAGATCAGGAACAGACCAGGAACAGATCAGCAACAGATCAGGAATAGATCAGAAACAGATCAGGAACAGATCAGAAACAGACCAGGAATAGACCAGAAACAGATCAGGAACAAATCAGAAACAGACCAGGAATAGATCAGCAACAGATCAGGAACAGATCAGCAACAGATCAGAAACAGACCAGGAACAGATCAGGAACAGATCAGAAACAGACCAGGAATAGATCAGCAACAGATCAGGAACAGATCAGCAACAGATCAGAAACAGACCAGGAACAGATCAGAAACAGATCAGGAACAGATCAGAAACAGATCAGGAATAGATCAGAAACAGACCAGGAACAGACCAGGAACAGATCAGAAACAGATCAGGAACATATCAGAAACAGACCAGGAATAGATCAAAAACAGATCAGGAACAGATCAGAAACAGACCAGGAATATATCAGTAACAGATCAGGAACAGATCAGCAACAGATCAGAAACAGACCAGGAACAGATCAGCAACAGATCAGGAATAGATCAGAAACAGATCAGGAACAGATCAGAAACAGACCAGGAATAGACCAGGAATAGATCAGAAACAGACCAGGAACAGATCAGCAACAGATCAGGAATAGATCAGAAACAGACCAGGAATAGATCAGCAACAGATCAGGAACAGATCAGCAACAGATCAGGAACAGACCAGGAACAGATCAGAAACAGATCAGGAATAGATCAGAAACAGATCAGGAAAAGATCAGAAACAGACCAGGAATAGATCAGAAACAGATCAGGAACAGATCAGAAACAGACCAGGAATAGATCAGCAACAGATCAGGAACAGATCAGCAACAGATCAGAAACAGACCAGGAACAGATCAGGAATAGATCAGAAACAGATCAGAAACAGATCAGGAATAGATCAGAAACAGACCAGAAACAGACCAGGAACAGATCAGAAACAGATCAGGAACAGATCAGAAACAGACCAGGAATAGATCAGAAACAGATCAGGAACGGATCAGAAACAGACCAGGAATAGATCAGTAACAGATCAGGAACAGATCAGCAACAGATCAGAAACATACCAGTAACAGATCAGCAACAGATCAGGAATAGGTCAGAAACAGATCAGGAACAGATCAGAAACAGACCAGGAATAGACCAGGAATAGATCAGAAACAGACCAGGAACAGATCAGCAACAGATCAGGAATAGATCAGAAACAGACCAGGAGTAGATCAGAAACAGATCAGGAATAGATCAGAAACAGATCAGAAACAGACCAGGAATAGATCAGGAACAGTCCAGGAACAGATCAGCAACAGATCAGGAATAGATCAGAAACAGATCAGGAGCAGATCAGAAACAGACCAGGAATAGATCAGCAACAGATCAGGAATAGATCAGAAACAGACCAGGAACAGACCAGGAACTGATCAGAAACAGATCAGGAACAGATCAGAAACAGACCAGGAATAGATCAGAAACATATCAGGAACAGATCAGAAACAGACCAGGAATAGATCAGTAACAGATCAGGAACAGATCAGCAACAGATCAGAAACAGACCAGGAACAGATCAGCAACAGATCAGGAATAGATCAGAAACAGATCAGGAACAGATCAGAAACAGACCAGGAATAGACCAGGAATAGATCAGAAACAGACCAGGAACAGATCAGCAACAGATCAGGAATAGATCAGAAACATACCAGGAGTAGATCAGAAACAGATCAGGAATAGATCAGAAACAGATCAGAAACAGACCAGGAATAGATCAGAAACAGGCCATAAAATGTAGCAAGCTTATTTGGAATCAGCTGAATTCATAAAAGGACGTAATTATTTAAATGTTTTTAATTTGTTAATCCTATCGATTCAAGAATAAAGCTCCTATTACAGTTATTGATGTAAGCCATAAAAATGCTCTTTTACTACAAAAATTTTTAAACTTTAAAATAAATGAAGGCAATTTTCCATTTTTATTATCTTTATTAAATATTTAGAAAATACACACTTAAAAACAATGTCTTAAAATTATAAATAAAAATATGTATTCTTAAAATAGAAAACTAAAATACCAGTGTTTTATTTTGCTTGTTTTATTCCCTAATAATTGATGCTATTAAATATTTCATCCTCAGAATCATTCTGGAATTGTACTAAGTCAATATTTACTCCCATAATAGTATTATATCCATCTTCATCAAAAATATAATTCCTATTGCTACATTTTAGACATTCATTGTCAGGGGTTTTATTATACTTATTATATTCACAATGCCCCCTAGCGACTGTTTGAACCTGATTGTTCATAATTATTCGTTTTTCATCCTTATAACTTAAAACGATTTTATATATATTTATTGTAAAAACATTATGCAATCTAGATGCAAATAAACACATATTATCGCTTACGATTTTACGATTAAATAAGGCAGTTTTATAATCAAACATACAATATTTATTTAAAGCAGACTTCTTAACCCCCTTTGCTTTTTTAATTTCCTTGTTGTCAATAGTTTTAATGGAATACATTTTCGATCTAAGACCAACAAATTCAGTCATAATAGTACCATTATTCTCATCTTTCATTTTACCCAAAACTTTTTTATTCACTAACAGTATGTCGTAAGGATTATTAACGGGGTAATCTGAGGTATCAAATTCAGACAACAAATCATTAAGTATATCTTTGTAAAAATCGTCAGTTTTTATTGATTATATAAATGAATCGGTGTCCATATAATTGAGAATTATATTTTGACCATATTTTGACTTCATTATCCTATAATGAAAATCATACATTTTCCATTTAGATAATTCATGTACGGCAAAACCTATGTATATGGGCTTATCGTATAATATATCAACTTTACCCATCTGAACTGCAAATAAGTCTTCAGAAAACTTTGAAATGCTTTTAAAATTAGGGCGAGAAACAAAATATCTTGCACCTCTACGATTTCTATTTTCACTCTCCCAGTTTCTTGTGATTTTGACATCCACCCTTTTCTCAACATTTTCCATGGTCTTCCCATAAACAGCGTTATTTAAAAGTTTGAAAAAGTCTTTTTCAAATGTATTTTGAGCCTCTGCTCTATGTTGTGTATTTAAGTTTATATATTTCTGAAGCCATGGTGATTGATTGAATTTTATTCCCCTATGATATTTTGTACAAATTAAACCATTTGCAAGGCATTGTTTAAGGTTTCGATAATGAATCAGATATTTTGTTTTATTAGTCAAATCTGCAATAAGTTTTTTGCATTTTGAGTTTCCAACTACTTTATTTTCAGGAGCAAAAGGAAGATCATTACGCAGTTTATGAAGAGAGTGTGGATATTTTAAATTAACTTCTAAAATGTAACCGACAGGAGAAGTATCAGATATTTAATTTGGATTAAATTTCTTTAAATCGTCCTCGCCAAGCCACTCAAATCCCCCAGCTGGAAGATACTGTGACATTGCCCATCCATATAAATTATTTGCATCTAAGTAAGCTAAATATTCAGATGGTTTACTACTATCATAATCATCTAAATATATATTATTGGCTTTGGCATGTTTCTGTGAACATTGTACGAGACCACCCCTTATTCCCTTTTGTATAAACAGATGCATATCTTTATCTGTGAATAATTCTAATTCCTTCTTTGTCGTTTTAAGCATTGCATCCCATGAAAGACCTGGGGCGGTATAATAATGATTTGGATCTAACTTATATATGGATTTGCAAATTTTTCTAAAGTTTTGAAATATATCTGCCAATAAAAGCACATCCGTTTTTAAATACAATTTTGTATAATCTAACATATTTTTACATCTAAAAGTATTCCAAACATTTTTCGCGTGTTCATAATCTTCTTCAGAACATTCTGAGTCAATAAAAACATTAAAAAACTTATCTCGACTGGGGAGCTCAGTTTCATTGAATCTTTCCACAGAATCCATATAAGAGTATGGAAAAACACCTTTTCTCCTAATTAGATTAAAATGATTTTCATCAGAGAAATTTTTGCGGACAATATTTAAATCCTCAACACGTAAATTTTTTGCTAGGGAATCTAAACTTGAAGCCATAAATCTGAACGAATCCAGAAATCTTATTTCGAATTTTTCCTTAGTCGAGTTTTCTTGAAAAGGTAGATATATAGATAAAGATATATACAATTCCTTGTTGAGAGGAACTACACGTATATCACTATCTGGAATACTATTTAAATATTTAAAGAACATATGACAATCATATGAAGAAAAGTTGTGAAAAAATACTGGAATAAATTTAGGTTTTCTATATTTTAAATTACAATCATTGTGAGCAGGGCCTCTATACTTGCCAGTAAAATGACAGTGATCTTTAACTTTGGATAAATATATCACCTTTTCACAAATATGACAAATATTAGATGAATTATGAAAAATTATATCATCTTCAGTCATTATTATTTTAACTTCTTTGTAAATATAATTTTTATAAATGTCTTTTAAGTCCTCAACTAAATCTTTAACAAAAACATTAGGTGCATCTTCTCCAAAATAAATTTTAAACTTGTCTAAATTATCATTAAAGCTACATTTTATAAAATAACTAAAAGCATATGGAATATGTCGTTGTATTTTTGTAGTTTTAGTACTAACCTCTTCACTTATGCTACTTAAAATCGATTCAAAGTCCGCATAGACTGTAAACGGAACATCTAGTTCCTTATGAGCATTCGAATATTTTAGAACAGCATCAGCTCCTTCTGGCATCCCTGTGCAAACTTTATTGCAAGTTTGTTTATGAAGTGATAAATCTCGTTGACTATATTTGTAAGTAAGGCATGCATTACATACAAATATTTTTCCTTTGTATCCAGTCAAACTGCTTCGAATAAACCTTTTATTTAATAAAAAAGAACAAAAAAAAAGCAAATTTGAAATATTTCTTTTTATAAAGTTTTACATGTATTTTTTTTTTTTTTTTTTTATTACTAACCTTGAAATATCACTTATAACGATGTAATGCGACCTTTCTTCCTCTATGAGAAGCAGGAGGTTTATATTATATTTCTTCTCCTCCTTCGTTAGATAGTAGGGTCCGACTATATTTTTCTCTTCATATCCGAAGACGTTGACACTTATATATACATTTTGCCTTTCAAAGTCTTTTAAACTTTTTAGACTTAATGGAAAGGTGAGGTTTGAAAAGTTTAATTGCAAATTGTTTACAATTATTATGTCGGCAGAAATACTTTTTATGTTGTAGGATGAACATTCCGTTTGTTGACAACGAGACAATTCTTTTTCACAATACAATGAAGCAATTAAACACCATTTGAAGCAGTAGACATCATCATTCTGGATATTTATAAATGCCCGCTTTCTGACTAATTCCTTTGGCAGAGGTATATATTGTGATCCTCTTATAATATTAACTTCATTCACATTAATATTTAAAAATTTTATGGTAACCAGAGACCATCCACTATCCCTTTCTTGGAACTCAGACATTTTATTTCTAATTTCATCAGTTTGCGAGTCATAGATATTATTCAAGTCATCGCTTAAAGTGACCATTGCCATTTTTGTTGAGTGAGTCATTGTAGCTGCAACCATTTCTTGCTCGCTTATTTTGATATAATCACACACAAGCTCCATATTGAATTTAAAGGATATGTGTTTAGCTTGACAATCCTTTAGGAGTTCTATTAAAATAGATTCCTCTTTTTTGAAAAATTCCTCGGGCATGAGAATTTCATCTTTTTCATTTACTAGCTTATAAATTGCTATTCGTTCACTATAATCACTGCTCCTTACAGTGAGTCTAGGGTTAATTGTCTTCATCCCACAATTGCTGCGATGTTGTAGTGTTCGCAAGTGTTGGCTATAGTTTAAGCTACTAACTGCTTCATTGCAAGGAACGCAAAATTTTGATGAGGTGGTTGCATGGGTCCTTTCATGCTCCTTCATTGTGGAGCGCTTAAGGAAAAACTTTCCACACTCAACACAATGTTTATTTTTATGTTGAAGCATGTTGTGTTTGGTGTTGAAAGCAGCTTGGCATATCACGCAGAAAAACATTTTGAGCTAGTTTTTTATTTTTTTATTAAAAAAAATTTCACACAGTAAAAATAACTTCACACAGAAAAAATAAGTGGATAAAGTTCTCAGAGATTTTTTTTTTTTTTTATTAAAAATTTGTTTTAACAAAAATTTTTTTAAAAAGTTCAACAAACAGGAAAAACCGGATGATGAAGTAAGAGATATATTTCTTTTTTCTTTTTTATTTAAAATTTATTTTACGGACAGAAAAAGTTCAACAAACACACAAAACCGGATAAAGTAATCTACTTATATGATGAAGTAAAGGATACTGAACTTAATTTTCTGATGGGATTTTCGTCAAATCATGATTCTACATCTTTATTATTCATCTCGCTGCCTGCGTCTCATTCGCTAGTGGCAGGGAAAGATATACTGAAGGACCTGATACATGTAGTTGCACCATCTATAAATTTAGAGAAAATTCAGTCAACGATCTTATAAATCTCTATCTTAAACATCTAAATTTTTAATTAAATAAAAAAAAAAATAACCGAAATTATTATATTATACGTATTTAAATTTATAAGAAATATTTAATGAGATTTTAATTTAAGAATTATTTCAAAAGAAAGTAAAATAAAACCAAATACATGTAAAACTATTTTTTAGTATTGTTTTTTATTATACTCAACTAAACAAACAAACAAAACACTAGCAGATTCCAATTACCGCTTTATTACAAGAAACAAAACCGAACAAAACAAACAAACAGATTCGAATTTCATTAAAACACAAAAATTTGTAGATTAATGAAAATGTCACATTAATAAATAATTAATTTATGACCTACTTGTACATGTAGAATGTATATACCAAACACAAAAAAATAAAAACAAAAATAGAACATAAATACAAGAAAGAAAAAATGGAAATTTTCTCTTAATACAAAAAACAAATATGTTGATCAATGACTTTCACTTAATGCAAATTTCCTCTTAATACAAAAACAAATATGTAGATCAATGACCACCAAAGAATAGAAAAAAAACACACAAGAGATAAAAAGAATTAACCGACGACAACACTAACAACAAAGACCCTCATTACCTAACACCTAGCCAATCATGCACATGACAATTTTTGTATAACCACCACTTTTACATTATAAGCAAACAACCGACGGTTGTTCTGTATATGCCACCAAAGAATAGAAAAAAAAACACAAGTAAAAAAGGGCTAAATTCGGCTGTGCCGAATCTTTGAATACCCTCCACCATAGGGGCTGAAGATGATATACGTATATACTTAATTTTGCATGAACTGTAATATGAATATGTTTTGTCAATTTTTGTAATTTAAATACCAAACTGCTCGGGAGGATGTTCAATAATCTGGGTAAAAATTGACAGACGGACAGACAGACGGACAGACAGACAGACAGACAGACAGACAGACAGACAGACAGACAGACAGACAGACAGACAGACAGACAGACAGACAGACAGACAGACAGACAGACATACATACAGACAGACAGACAGACAGACAGACAGACAGACAGACAGACAGACAGACAGACAGACAGACAGACAGACAGACAGACAGACAGACAGACAGACAGACAGACAGACAGACAGACAGACAGACAGACAGACAGACAGACAGACAGACAGACATACAGACAGACAGACAGACAGACAGACAGACAGACAGACAGACAGACAGACAGACAGACAGACAGACAGACAGACAGACAGACAGACAGACATACATACATACAAACATACATACAGACAGACATACAGACAGACAGACAGACAGACAGACAGACAGACAGACAGACAGACAGACAGACAGACAGACAGACAGACAGACAGACAGACAGACAGACAGACAGACAGACGGACAGACAGACAGACAGACAGACAGACAGACAGACAGACAGACAGACAGACAGACAGACAGACAGACAGACAGACGGACAGACAGACAGACGGACATACATACAGACAGACGGACAGACAGACAGACAGACATCGCTAAATCGACTTAAAATTGCATAAGGTTCACGAATATATATACTTTATGGGGTCTTAAACCTATATTTCGACATGTTACAAACGGAATGACAAACTGATATATACCCTCACCATATATGGTGGAGGGTATAACAAGAGATAAAAAGAATTAACCGACGGCCACACTAACCACATAATTTCAAAAAGACCAAAAACAAATATGTAGATCAATGACTTTCACTTGATCATAAAAATTTTGTATTACAACCCTTTTATATTATAAGCATACAACCGACGGCCACACTAGAAGGCAATTAAATCAATATGAGTCCTCATATAAAATGAAGGGCAATTAAATCAAGTTGTGTCAACATCAAAAATGAAGGGCAATTAAATCAATATGAGTCCACAGCTAAAATGAAGGGCAATTAAATCAAGTTGCCTCCTTATACAAAAGCCATTAAATCAAGTTGCCTCCCTATACAAAAGCCATTAAATCAAGTTGGCTCCTTATAAAAAAGCCATTAAATCATTCTCAGTCCCCATAGAAAAGCCATTAAATCAATATGAGTCCCCAATTTCCTACTACTCATTCATCATTATATGATGATTTCATATATCTTGATAAATACGACAAAAGAACTGAAAAGTTGGAAAATTTATATAATTGTCTTTTGACTATTTGTCCAACATCTACTATTGGCGAAAGAGTATTTTCCACTTCTAGCTTTATCAAAAGCAAACAAAAAATCGATTTAAAACGAAACATTTAAATTGCATATTATTTCTAAAATATTATTTTAGAAGTAAAAAATAGATTTTCTTTTTACATTTAAATATGAAATATAAAAAAACTTATTTAATGCCGAACGTTTTAAATGTTCAAATTACTAACGTACTTATTTTACCCAATTTACAAACTTAATGATCTCTATTCATTTGTTATGAATATAGTTTTATAATATTAATTTTTAAGATATTATATTAAAAAATATTAAAACCAATAAATAAAATGTTGAAATGAAGTACAATAAAAAAAATATATAAAATATTTTCTTTTTCAAAGAATGTATTTTTTTATTTTTATTACTTAATATATTAAATTTCTTTTTTTTTTGTTTGAATTTAAAACAATTAACAAATTATATAAGCTTTTTATTCAAATTAAAAAAAACCGGTTGACCGGGTTTTTATGCAAAAACCAAAACCGAAATCGGTTTTTTAAAAATTCGATTTTTCAAAGAAAACCGAAACCGGTTTTTGCACAAGGCCGGTTTTTTGAATACTCTATTTTTTACGCTTCAAAAATTATGTCAAAAATTCTGATTTTTTTGTGATAATCCCATGTTATCCATTTCGATTTGTGTTAGCGGTTATGGTGCATTATCTTTAATATCGGGTGTCAAAACTGCATTCACATTGGTCGGATTGGTGAAAACGGTTTCGGCTTGCAGGGAAACAGTATCCAGACTTGGAGGTTTAGGTGAATCGCTAACAGCAGTGCGTTGTACTGGGAGTGTCGCATAAAAAGCGGGAATGTAAACTTTTGTTTTAAATTTTTTTCTGTTTAATCCATAACCGGAATTCATCCATGCGTAGCACCTACATTCATCATGTCCAGTTGGGTCTTGCACCCAAATGACTGGCTTTATAAAAGAAAACTGTACACCTTTTCCATATATCCACATTATAAGGGTATTATAACAACTTTTGTACACTGTGTTCGGCGTAAAACTTGTACCACATAAATCTGTTGCATCAAAATAATGACAATACGCTATTTTGAATTCCTCAGTAAACAAGTTTTTTCGATCCTGTTTGCCTATTCTTGGGACGATATGACCACAAACGTAACAAAAATCATCCAATTTCGGGCACGTAATTTTTTCCATTTTGAAATATTCTTTTGGTTTTAAAATGTAATTCACTCTGAACAAGGGGGTTGTTTATTCCACAGCTTTCAAAAACCGAATGAACAAAAAAAAGTCACTAACAAAATACGTATGTATGTAACGGAGAGAGTACCGCGTGAGAGACAAGCGATGTATATATGTATGTATGCAAAAACAAGTTAATGAGTAAAACAAAACACTTAATAGCCAAACCAGTTAAGTGATAAAACACCATATTTGTGGATTTGTAATCCAGTTATTGAGCAAAAAAGGCTAAAAATGGCGCTGGATGCACTTTTCGGGTAGGTTTGTTCCGCTTTTTTTCTCCTATTCAATATCTACAACTTTGCTTCAGACATAGAAATATAGAAAAAGTGATAAAAAACCACCTTGAGCAAACAAATTTTTATGGCCATTAAATAATGCAGCCAATTTGACAAAACGAATGAACCAGAAGTTCTTATTTTTGGGACTACTTTCACGTGAAATTCTCAGAATTGAGTCCCAAAATAATGTGTTGTACTGTGTTATGCACAAAATTAACGGCAAGCGCCAAAAAACAAAGAAAGAACAAAAAAGAAACAATATTACGAAAAAACACTGTACAGTTACTGTGTCTGTTTAGACGATACATTTTACGGGTAAACAAAAACAATTATTTGATTTATTCGAACAACGTCGAAAGGGTGTCTCAGTAACAGTGCAATTTTAAATTTAGTGTAATTTTTGTGCAAGTGAAAACTCTGAAATTCGGCAGCTGACATACATATATTTATTCCGATTATTAAAAATGGAGCGCTATACGAAAGAACTTCGCAGACTTCGAATAATTTTCAGTCGAGAAAGTGCACCTAATGTGACAACCATTCGAAGATGGTAAACAAATTTAAAGAAACACACATCAATATTATACACGGCCATATACTAGCAAATTTCGGATCCAAAGATATAAGTGTGGACGTATTGTCACTTGTCAACTCTACGAAGAGAATTTGCTCTACCGATACCCGCTACACTGGTATATTGTCAGTTGGTGCACGGCTAAGGCTCGCAGGCTTTGGCGGGTGTTTGTTGCAGGTCGGTAAAGTTGCAGTTAGTAATCTGTACCAGTGTACCAATGATTAAATATATAGAAATCGAAGGGGGTACGACACGCTGTCAATCCGAAGCACTAGAGTAGACAAGATGTTGTTGTCTACTGGCACCCTCCCATAGTTGGCAAGACTTCAGCTGTGGTAAAACTTAACGTTGGTTAAGTTTTACCCCAGAGTTGTACACTTCACTGACGCACACCTACCTCCACATATGCCTACTCGTCTGTTTCCATTATATTATTTTTCGAATTCAACCAAAATTTACAAATGTTTATTTTGTTTTTCATTAAGCATAAATATAGTTAATAATAATTATTGTTCTTCATGAACCTTACGTCTATAGATTGTATCGCTAATCCGACTATCGGCTATTTTAGACAAAGCTTAACGGTAAAACAAAGACTATCCATAAAATTATACCTATACATGGTGATCAAGGGCTCTACGCTTTACTTGCCTCAAACCGACTTCCTAACTAACCGCTATGGTAGGGGTCAATTTGTTTATAAGACGCAGGAACTTTAATCATAGGTTCTAAATTTCAAGCTTATATTTAATTATAACCTAGTGAACATAATTTTTACAGCACCTGCTGTTTATTGATTATTAACAACAATCCAAAAGTGTTACTATATGGTTCTGATCCATTTCGATATTCAGTCTTTAAAATACCTAGTTTAAGCACACTTTTGTATTATTATTTACGTAACGCACATAACTAATCACTTAATTCCTAAGCTTATGACTTAACATACGCTTCTTCAAAGCAATCGATCTCGACGCGTTTTAATTAAAATCTTAAAAATTATTACATATTCTAAACAATTTTCCGACACCGATGTCCAAAAGTTTACTTTTACCCACCCCAATTATTTTACGTTAAAATTAACCCGAGTGTTGCCTTTGATATTTGAATTTAATCGCCGTTAAATTTAATCACCGAGTATCATTGTACTCTGAAATGGTTATTCCGTTTATACCCGCCCGTTGTTATAATCTACACTACCTTAAATACGTCTACTTATCTGTTACACTTTATGACTGAGGGACAACCGTGGCTGCTTCGTGCTCCTTTACATTATTGTTGCAGGTGGCTTTAAAACGGTTCGATAATGCTGTCTGAAGACGATTGAGCAGATGGTTAACAAGATTGTTGGCTTAATAAATGTGGCTGTACTGCTGCTGTTCGCTGTTGTAGTTGTGATTGCTAGTTTGTTGAAATAAAATTTCTAATTTCGCTGTGGTAGTTGTGGTTGTAATTGTACTCACTCTTTTTACTTATGATGTTAATACCTGCTGCTGTTCGCTGTGGTAGTTGTGGTTGTGTCCGTATTTGCTGGAATAAAATGTATGATGCTATTGATACCTGCTGCCGATCGCTGTGGTTGTAGTGGTATTTACTAGTTTGTGGGAATAAAACTTATAAGGTAGATGCCTGCTGCCGATCGCTGTGGTTGTGTTTACATTTGCTGGAATAAAATTTCGAATGCTATTGATACCTGCTGCCGATCGCTGTGGTTGTATTTGTTTTTGCAGGAATAAAATTTATAATGCTATTGATACCTGCTGCCGATCGCTGTTGTAGTTGTATTCGCATTTGCAGGAATACAATTTATTAAGCTATCGATACCTGCTGCTGTTCGCTATAGTTGTAGCTGTAACGTAGTGACTTCTACGATGATTCGCAGCACGTTGTATCTACTATTTTTCAGGAATAAAACTTATAAGGTTAATGATAGCTGTTGATCGCTATGGTTGTAGCTACATTGTAGTGAGACTTCTACGGTGGTTTCGCAGCACGTTGTATCTACTATTTTTCAGGAATAAAACTTCTAATGTTGCTGCCTTCTGCTGATCGCTATAGCTGTGTTCGTATTTGTAGGAATAAAATTTATGATGCTATGGACACCTGCTGCCGATCGTTGTGGTAGTGTTTGTAACGTAGTGACTTCTACGGTGATTCGCAGCACGTTGTATCGACTATTTTTCAGGAATAAAACTTATAAGGTTGATGCCTGCTGCCGATCGCTGTGGTTGTAGCTATAACGTAGCGACTTCTACGGTGATTCGCAGCAGGTTTTATTTGCTATTTTTCAGGAATAAAACTTATAAGGTTGATGCCTGCTGCCGATTGCTATAGTTAAAGCTGTAACGTAGTTGATGCCTGCTGCCGATTGCTATAGTTGAAGCTGTAACGTAGTGATTTCTACGGTGATTCACTATTTTTCAGGAATAAAACTAGGCAAGGTTGCCTGTCGCTACGAAGTAAACGGGCGCTCTTTATGCCAAACCTGCGGCGTTGTGACAATCTGGCCGAGATTAAATTTCCATTAATTTCCCACGTTGTCTTCTTTAGCTTCGTAGAGAACTCGTTGTTTTGTGTAAACTTGCTCACACTACTCTTGATTTTGCTTTTTATTCCTTACAATTTACCTTGATTTATTCCTCACAATTTCGATGTTTTATTCCTTACGATGTCGATGTTGTTCTTAAGCGATAAATGTGCTTCTCCCGGATGTGAAAAAATTGTGCTCCATGACACTTAAAACATGGCGGCTATTTTTCAACTACAGCCAACTTCATGCATCACGGTTGTATTTCTTCATTACACGCTAGATTGCATTTCAGTACAGAGTCGTCCCCACCAGTGTTGAGAGTTGCGAACTGTTAAGCGATTTTCCCCGAATATCGTGATATAAGCAATGAGGATATAATATATTCATAACGACAAGAATTTTAAAGGAGTATTCATGTTACCTTAAACTATATTGAAATAAGTAACTGGTACGTTACCTTGTAATAAAAGTATATATTCCTATTTAATTACAAAAGACACCGAACCGGTACAGAATATAACAATTTATGCCCATGTGTAATCATATACTATATGGAGTGAAACTTACGTGCCCTTAAATAGAGATGGCGTGACCAGTGCCAATGTTTTTTGTTTTTCAGTAGGGCCAACTGTTTGAAAAATGGTGTAAAAATTTCATGACATTTCATTAATTAGAAAAAAGTCACCGTTATAAAAATGATTATGCTATTAAAGTTTGAGAAAAATGGATTGCAAAGAGTGTCATGTTTTGAATAAACATTGTTTTTTGGTGAGAAAAATACTGTCCAAGCCAAAGAATGGATTGATAAACATTATTCAATGGTTAAAAGGTGATATTCCGAATTTAAACGTGGCCGTACGAACACAAAGGGTGCAGATGGTTTTCCAAATGAGGTAGTTACCGTAGTAAACGTAAGAAAAGTGAATTAAGTTCTATTGGATGTTCATAAAGATATCAACAGAGCGGGTTCGGTATATTACATGATCATTTAAATATGAAAAATCTTTTTGCTCTATGGGTGCCACGATTTTTAACAGCTAAAGAAAAACTGAAACGTGTTCATGATTCAAAGTATGTTTTGGAGATGTTTGAAGTAAATTCAACAGAATTGTTACGTCGATTTAAGACAATGGATGAGACGTGGATTCGTTATTATATACCGGAGTCTATACACAGTCTGCGGAGTGGTTACAAGCTGCGAAAGGCGACCTTAGCGGCCAAAGACTCAACAATAGGCTGGAAAGGTAATGGCTAGTGTTTTTTGGGATGTACGTTGTATAATATTTATTGATTATTTGGCGAAAGGAAATAAAAAAATGCCAAGTACTATGTTGAGTTATTGGACAGATTGGATGAAGAAATTAAAAAAAACGACCCCACTTGTACCATTAGAGCAATGCACCGACGCATTCCTTTGCTCTGGCTTCAGAAAACATTACGAATTGGTTCCCAGATCAGGCCCCTAGCGAATATTATTTATTCCCAAACTTGAAAAGATGGCTCCAGGGAAAGAGATTTTCCACAAATGAAAAAGTCATATCAGAGACGGAAGCCTCTCTTTAAAGGTTTGACAAATCGTATTTTTTCAAGGGTATCAAGGTATAAGAGGATATTTGGAAGAAGTGCTTAACAGGGATTACGTTGAACAATAAAATTAATATCAAATCAAAAAAATGGGTTTTCATTGTTAGGCCACGGAGTTTTCACTCCATGTAGTAAATGCCCATATATGATAGTGCATTTTCATATATATTTCGATTTTTAGATGGAATGTGAATAAAAAGTTCATATATGGTAATGTATGATGTCATATATTGATTGTCATATATTCTTCCATAGATTAGGTTAGGTTAGGTTATGAAGGGTTATGCGCCGAGGGCGCATTTCCATCCGGAGACCAATGCGGTCCATTGTGAGTCCCTTTAATATAGAGGAAGAAGAAAGAGAGAGGGAGAAAGAGAAGTAAAGAAGAAAAAAGTTGGCAGGTTCGAAGAAATACAGAAACTACGTAGGACAATATTCCCCCTACAGTCCCTTTATCAGAAACCGCCGTCCTATGTCCTTGACAAACCCTTGTAGATCAACTTGACTACATGCAGCGATACACCCCAGTTCGTCGTGAAACCTATCCCCTAGCCATTTCTGCCTGAAACCCTGCATCCTAAGACAGTGGCACAATACATGCTCTACCGTCTCTAGCTCCTCGACATTCCCACACAGTCTGCAGAAGTCCGGTATGGCATTATCCCATTTACTCGTAAAAGCCCTAACAACAAAACAATGCCCCGTAAAGAACCCTATAAGTGTCCTGAGACCAGCTCTATCCAATTCTAGTGAAACCCTGGTTGCCCCTGCGTCCAATCCGAGCCATAACGCCCTCGACACCCTGCAATCCACTCTATTCCTCCAGGACCGGTTAACGGCATCACGGAACCCTTCCCGTATCACCCCATAGTGGTGGCATAAGTCAGGCTTTACCCCCTGTCCCTTGCCACTAAGTCCACATTCAAACCCTTCCTCGCGAGTTCGTCCGCCACCTCATTGCCATCCACCTTGCAGTGTCCAGGTACCGGGTAGCCTTACTGTGTATGCACCCATGAGCTCCCCCAGAGCATTCCTACACCGTGCGACCAGGTTGGTTCGCACCGTATAATTTTGTCAAAGCCCTTAGCGCAGCCTGACTATCGACGTAAATTGTCACAACAGACCCCCATACGATGTGATTCAGTATCACCTCCGTCGCCCTCCAGATCGCTAGGATCTCAGCCTGAAAGACACTGCACTCATTCGGGAGTCTGAATGAGCTTTTCACGTCAGTGTCAGCTATATAAATACCGGCACCAGTGCCAGTGTTCATCTTGGACACGTCCTTAAATACTGTCTACCCCTCAAAGAGTCCGTTGGATCCACGCCAAACTTCCCCATTCGGGAACTCCACCGGTGGTGTTACACCGAAATACTAGGCCATACTCCTATGATCCGAAATTCCCGTCGGAAGACTACCCTGATCAAGCAGACCCACTTCGTATAGAATTCTTGTGTGATCATCCCGCCTTGATCTAATCAACGAAGACTATAGAGTCTAAGTAAGCTCCTAGCAGCCACACTTCTCACATAATTTTCAATGGGGGACAGATGTAGTGCGTGCTTCTCCTTGCACCTGTGATGCCAAGAGATGCACTCCTTTGAGCCTTGTTGAGATCTATCACTGCCTGCCTATCCTTATTCCTGAACGTCGGAGTGTTACCCATATTACAAAATTAAATCAAACATTAACTCACCTCTTTTGTAAATATCAGCGTTTCCCCATTGGTTATGATGTGCATTTGCATCACACCCCATAACCAGGATGGCACCCCTCCTTCTTGTATACGCACCAATTCTTCCACCTCTGCACAAGGTGGATCTATTGCCTCGTATGGCAAATACACCGAAGCCAGGGTAAGAGTGCGCTTACCTTTGGCTTCTCTATTAACGACGGTCAAGTCACCGCACCTGAAAGAATGAGAGATAAGAAAATTCAATTCATATCTCGCTAGTATACCCGTTCTAACCTTGTCCTTTGTGGACGGGAGAAACAGGGTGTATCCCGTAACCCCTAACCCGCAAACCTTATTCCTATTTATCCAAGGCCCTTGGATAAGGGCTACGTCCGTCCTAGTGCTTGTGAGGAAAGTTGCTAGTTCGGTTGAAGCTGCTTCACAATCGTGCAGGTTTATTTGCACCACTAACAGCTTCTTTTGTTCTGTCATGTACCCAAACTTAACTTAACAACCCCCCCAACCTCCTCGGGGAATTTAATGGACTCTCGATCCACGGCGAACCGGATGCCCTTCCCGGTATTCTTTTAACAAACCAGTGAGGTCACAAGCCTTCATTGGTTGGTAAGGAGCCTACCGTTCTGCTTGCACAGTACTGCCTGTATGGTTTCCACCGCGCGTACGGGTGGTGGAATCCGTACTGTCACTATGGACCTGACTGGCAGTTCGGAGGCTTGTATGACTTCAAGTTTTGCCTCCGGGTTAAAGTCGCTGCACTTGCCAATCGTGGTTCTAAGAATTCAAAGGAATTCTTGTTACCACAGTTGAAAATTTTCACTCCCTTAACCCAGTCTGCACCATTGAAGGATACATCCTCCTCTTTGCCACTTAATATGGCCAATTCGTCGATGAGCCCACCTTCAACTAGCTGATATTGATCGGTGCTGATCCTCCCATCTTGATCATTCCGATCGATGACGGCCACCTGAAGATGATTATCCAGACTTGTTCCTACCCGAGCCTTTTCCCATATTGGTCTCCTTACGGGAACCAATAGAGGAATCGGACGGAGAATGACTAAGGCTAGTAATCCTCTTTCCCCTTATCTGTTTCCTTGACCACTTTGCCCACTACTACCTTGGGTGTCGCTCCTTTGCCCTCCGCAGCTCGTTCCGAAGACATGAGTGCCTTGGTTATTGGGGCAGCACCCTCCGTAATGCAGGGCAGGGTTATGAAGCCACCAGCCCTATACTCTTCTGAGTAATGTCAGGGTTGGCAGCTGAATCCACCTGCTTCTTCTTGGGAGAGGCTTTGCCGGTGCCGTCTCAGAAGGTGCCTGTCCCTTGCGGAGAAGGTAGAAGGATCTCTCTTTGCCATCTTATCCAGATACACCAGAGAATTCCTCCTTTGTTCGGCTGGTGTTATTAATATCACGTGGAGGGGCGCTTGGCATCTCCTCCACGGCGCCCTGCCGAACAAGTTTTGGACAGTCTCACCGGTGGAAGATGCAGGATCTGTGGTCTGACTCTGAGCAGATATACTTTCGATATCATGCTCCTCGTCAGAGGCTAGAGTCAGTCTCTTCAACCCCTGAGTAGCCCCAGTTTCACCACAGGAGTCACTCAACAGTCCCAGAACACCATCCACATATAAGTCGGTCAACACTTGCAGTTCATTTTGCATGATGCTGTCATGAACGATTGAAAGGGTCAATCCCCCCTCACAAGTACTGCCCGACTCCTTGACCGTGACGTCCGAACGACCCTCATCTCTACCCTGGCCGATCACTCTGTCCGTTGCGTGCTCTTCCTTCTTATTCACATCCTCATTTTTAATATTAAAATTCCCAATTATGTTCCCACGAGTAGGCTGTTAAAAAAACGTACCATCCACTCAGTGATGACGTGCATGGACTTTTCTAATAACATACAACAGCGCTTTGCCATGACGCTGAGAGGAGTTGTTAACGACTAGTTGATTTACGCGATGACTAGCTACTCAGGCCCTCGGCACTACTACCTTCACGTTGACCTTAAAAGTGCATATGTCACGCACCAGCCTCTGGTAAGGTCCCCACCTTGCAAGGGGCGAACCCGCGTGCTGGTACGTCTTGTTATATTTACTGATAATTAGCCAGACAGTGTACGTCCCCACTACCGCCCCATTATCCTGACAAGATGAGTTACCTTTAGTTGCACACTCCTTCAGTATTCATGACCCTCAGGGGATTCGAACCGTAAAGTGCACTTAAGCCCTCGTATCTCGACAAGATTGTTACCCAGGCGAGGGTAACAATTTTTTATTTGAAATCATATGTGATTATATATGAATTCATATATTAATACATATGATACAAGTTTTATTTCTAATTCATATATGTTCATATATCATTGAATTAGAAGAAAATAGATTATTCTGAGGTTTTAAAGGTTTCAGGTCCAGCCAGATTTAAGGTTTGCTGATTAATTAGTCACAGAATTTGAAACTAATTATGGTTTAAAAGGTCTTATTAAAATGAATTATAATAAAAAATATCACTTTCTTTTTCTATAAAAACAGTACATTAATTTCAAAGGAAGCTTTTAACAAATGTGTATTAAGGGCGTCCAAAAAAAGTTTGGGCTTGTTCCGTAATTTTAAATTAAGTAAAAGTTGAGAATAATTAAATATAATTATTACGATCACATACCGAATATGAAATCTAAATTAAATTCGGAGTCGCGTGTTTCGCTAAAATTCCATACAAAAGATGTTCCATTTTGATAAAGAAATTCGCAATAATGCAAAGTTATTTGAATGATTATATGTCCACTAGGGATATAACATTTGGCATTTTTTGCAAATATTTAAATTTGCTTGGCAATTAGGATTACTTTTTTTGTTGTTAAAAAAAAAAATAATAAAAAAATCGTGGAAACAAAAGAAATCGATTTCGGTACGGAAGGTTTTTGTTTCAAACTGACTAAAGATATCGGTTTTTATTATCAATACAATATTCCCCATAGCGTAGTGGTCAAAAAAGTTATATAGCTAATGTCAACATAATTTCTGCTTATGTGAGACAGAATTTTTGTTAACAATTTAACTCTAATACGCTAAATAATATAGAGAAAGTAAAATGTCAAATTTTACGTTCAGTCCAATTTTACGTTCAAAAATTAAAAACAATGTCATGTCTAATGAAAGCCCTTGGTAAGTAGATTCTAAAAGTACAAGAAGTTGGATTTTTCGATGACAACGTTTTTAGATACGAAAATTTTGTTGTTGAATTTTGATTGCAGATTCGCAAATTTCATAAAATTTGAGATCAGATTTGAGAAATTTACTCATAAGGCGTTGCCAAGTTGAGTTTTTACTTACATATTTTTAGAAAATTTTGACAATAATATTTACATTTACCCATAATTTCCAGATCGAACATATATGTATAAGACTACATGCATGATAATATATGACAATTTTGACCTGGGGTTTCTCTTTTATATGAAAACAAAACTTTAAATCATAAAAATATTTCAAATTAATTTACTAAAATATTAAAAACCACAAAAGCTAGCAAATAAATTATATATTTATCAAGAAAGGTAGAGCATTGAATAAAATATAATTGCTATATTTTGTGTTTGGGCGAAGTCCACACGATATACGAAAGCAGCTTTCAGCAGGGATAGTCGTTTTGCTTTCAAGTAGTTATATGATTGTTTACAAAAAACAAATCTTTTTTTATAAAAAGAAAATATTTTAGTCAGTGTTTTCATAATAAAAATTAAAAATTGTGGACAAAATTGCTAAGAAAAAGTCCGAAATAAAAGAACACAATTTAAATTCAAAAATTTACAAATAAAATTCATAAATTTGCAATTAATACTTAAAAATATCAATTTGAATTCAAAAACAAAAATACTAAACGCAATAACAAAATTATTGGGATTCTATAAATATATATTTAATTTGGTGTGTTTGAATTCCAATTGATCTTTTTTAAATTACAATTGGAGTCATTGCACACTACTGTAAAATCTAAAAACTATTGCCATCTATTGATAACAAGCAATTTGAATTTCAGAAACTGTAGCATTCCTTTTTTAATTAGCTTGTATTTTTGCAGAAAAGCCTAAATTTATTTGAAAAATTAAAAATTTTAAGTGGAAAGTTAAAAAAGAAAAAGTCAAAGTAACCCATTATTGTTAAACTCTTCGTAATTATTTAGGTAACAAATTATTTTTTACCCCTATCTGCAAAAAGGTAATCCATTACTTTTAATTTTTTAATAAGCATAATTGTAAGAATGAACCCATTACTTTGAGGCTCATCGCCTGTAAAATTCATCAATGAAGTTAGGTTTAAAGTAATCCCTCGGCCCCTATGGCTATCCCAGCAAAACTTTGATAATGGGTGCGATATTCTCATGCGTTACCTTGAAATGATAGCTCGTTAACTCTTTCATTATTTGTAAGCATTAAGTAATTAGTTACTGATTATTAATTATGCAATATATGATTTTTAAATGTAAAATAATAATTAAAATAATTTAGAAAACCTATTTTTAGATGCATTGCTTTGTGTTTTTTGTAAGCAACATGGTAATGTATGTTTGTTTTCACAACACTAGCAAAAAAACGAAGCGTAACAATTCATTTAAGTTTAAAGCAATCAAATACTATATGCGTTGATAGTTCAGTGGGTAGAATTCTTGGCTGGCAACCAGAGTTCCCTGGTTCGATTCCCATCATGACCACATTATTTTTAATAACGTTTAAAATATTTGTAATAATTTTTTTGAATAAAACCTCCTTTATTTTTAAAATATATTTTTAGACACATTACTTTTTCTATTCTCGTAACCATATAAGTGACCCCTTACATTATCACCTCTAAAGTAATGGGTATATACATTACTTTGAGGCTCATCGCCTGTAAAATTCATCAGTGAAGTAAGGTGTAAGGAAATCTATGAGCCCCTATGGATACACATTACTTTACACATTATTTGGTAATGCGTGGTTTTGCTGGGTATACATAACTTTACCTATTATTTGGTTATGTGTGGTTTTGCTGGGGTACTTACACATAGAAAACAGATGCACTGTGACAACCGAATTTCTGGCCAACAGAATGGATTAGTTGGAGCCACTGATATATTCAAAGGCAACAGAATTTCCATTGAAACCATATATTTTAATTACACCAGGAACACATTTGGTTGCTACAACCAAATAATTCGGTTGCTGCAACCAAAATATTCAGTTGGAAGGAAATTCGGTTGTCACGATGTATTTGTTTTCTCTATTTAAGAAATACAATGGGCAAAGTAAAATTTTTGGATCTAATGTCTGTATATCGTGAAGAGATAGACCACCCAGCAAAACCACACATTACCAAATAATGGGTAAAGTAATGTATAGCCATAGGGGCCGGTGGACTACTTTACACCTTACTTCATTGATGAATTTTATAGGCGATGAGCTGCAAAGTAATGTATATACCTATTACTTTAGAGGTGATAATGCATGGGGTTACTTATATGGTTACGAGAATGGAAAAGTAATGTGTCTAAAAATAGATTATTAAAAAAAATTATTACAAATATTTTATTTAAAATATTTGTAATTAAAAATAATGTGGTCAAGATGGGAATCGAACCAGGGAAATCTGGTTGCCAGCCAAGAACTCTGAATTGTTGCGCTTCGTTTTTTTCGCTATTGTTGTCAAAATAAACAAACTACCCTTTTGCTTACAAAAAACCACAGAGTAATGTATCTAAAAATAGATTTTCAAAAATATTTCAATTATTACTTTACATTTATAAACCATATATTACGTAATCAATAATGAGTAACTTATTACCAAGGACCCTTCAAACCAGGATGAACAAACTACAACATTTTTAGCCACCCATGATGCCATGATGCCTAATGATGTGACTACAAAAATTCTAAGTCGAGACCACAACATTCTTAGCCGATTTTCAGAAAAACTTAGCCTCTAGCAAGGGTTGTAGCGCAAGTTCAGTGATTGTGATGTGAATACATACATGTTTGAATTGTTACAACCCTTGCTAGAGGCTAAGTTTTTCTGAAAATCGGCTAAGAATGTTGTGGTCTCGGCTAAGAATTTTTGTAGTCACATCATTTGGCATCATGACATCATGGCTTCATGGCATCATGGGTGGCTAAAAATTTTGTAGTTTGTTCATCCTGGTTTCAAGGGTCCTTGTTATTACTTTATACTTGCAAATAATGAAAAAGGTAACGAGCTATGAGTACAAGGTAACGCATGAGAGTTTCGCACCCATTACCAAAGTTTTGCTGGACTTGATAAAAACGGTGACAATTTTATGTCGAAAAATTGACGTATTCATTTATAAGTTCAATAATAACCCAGCAAAAATGAAGCTGCCAAAGAAGCAATAAAAGCATCACTACTATGGTTTTTTAATGGTTTCATCGATGAATTTAACATTAGCGTGTCATAGGATGAAAGTATTCAAATATAGCTACTAGCATTACTCATATTTTACTCTAAGGAAGCAATGATAATACAATGATTAGGTATTCTGATGCATGAGTGGAAAATGTTCATATACTTTGTAGTATTTAAGCTTTGATGAAAATTTAATTCATAAGAATGCAGAAAAATAAGTTAAAAGAAGCGAAATTTATGCATTGATATACAAATACTCTTTATTAAAACAAATAAATAATTCTGCATTAGTGAAAAAGCATTTTTAAAACAAAAATAATTCTGCATTAGTGAAAAAGCATTTTTAAAACATTTTTCAAATATTTAATTGAATTTTTAAACAAATTTTATAATATTTTTGGATAAATAAAAACTGGTTGTACAATTTGGAAACATTTTTAGACAATTTAAAATAATTTTTGCACAATTTTAAAACATTTTTGGGCAATTTGAAATAATTTTTACACAATTTTAAAATTATTTTGATAAATTCTAAATTAAAACTGGAAATGGTGTTGTGTTGAATAATAAACATAATGCAAAAATGCGTCGTCATAAATATTTAATGCTTAAAAATGCAAATGACAGGTAGTCTCAATTAAAGGTCAAAAAATCTGTTTTTCTTTATTTTTCAAAACCTTTATAAAAATTGCAAAACTGCATAAATTCTAACCCTCATGAAATTTTAAACTAAAATATAAAAAATGATTTAATAAAAAAATTAAAAAAGTTCATCAGAACTATTTTCTCAATTTGAATAAATGCTTAAATTCCAAAAAAAAAATATACGATATACTATAACCTATGCTTTAGAAGTAATGAAGAGTGATATTTTAAGATATGCATCGGGTTTATATCCAGATCACTGCATTTGATATATGAACACATGAATGCTTTTGGAAGTGCCTTAAAATAACACCAAAAAATTATAAAAGAATGTCAACTGAAGCAATGAAAGAAGTTATAGTCACAGAATGACTACCATTTTTTTTTGCTGGGAAATGTATACATTATATCTTAGTTAATGGCATAAATCAGTCGATTGTCTACATTCGTGTACAAAGACGTTCTCCCGTTCTATAACAAACACAAAAATTAATAAAGTAACAAAAATACAAACAAACAAAACAAACAAAGAAAACTGTACTTTTTAGAAAGTAGTTAAGAAAACAAAGACAAAATAATTTAAATTGTGCTTATGAACGCATTAAAGCGCAAAAAATTTTGGAGAAGTGCTCCAAAAAATAAAATTGTTTTTAACCACAACAGATTTCAAGATATTGGAGTTCAAAGTATTGATTCCACCAATTGTTGCGCATGGATTCTCATCTGTATATCATGAACTGGGAGCAACATATCAATTCAAAAAATATCGATTGGTACTAAAATAATATCACCTACTCTGGCAGACTTTAATGCTGCTACAACTAAGCTTTCAGAAGTTAAGTACTTGTACTACACACATGATGTCAAAGACAGAAAGTTGTTCAAACTAGTTCTATTTGGATTACCCTTAACTAACGTGAAAGATATTTCCGAGGAGCTTAAGGTTACATATAACGTCACTGTAGTTAGCATAAAAGAAATCAAAACATCGCGTTCCTCAGTTGATGATGCATTGTACATGCTAGAATTCGACAGATCACAACTGACCAAGCGTGATATTCTAAAAATTAGATATTTACGAGGCATCGTCATCAAGTGGAGGAATCCAAAAAATTCGACAGAGGCCCAACTTTCTGCACTAAATGTGCAATGTATGGGCATGGCACGAAAAACTGCCATCGTATTAATATTTGTATTGCTTGTGGTGGTAATCACGATTTTTCGGCTTGTCCCGTTAATAAAACAGATGGTACTGCTACCTACAAATGTTTTAACTGCTTAAAAAAAAATTATTAAACTGCAATCATCGAGCTGATGATCCCCGCTGTCCAAGCCGCAAAGAATATTTATTGATACGTCAAAATTTCAGCAACAACAAAATTATCGCAAATCTTATAACTCAACTCGCCAAGTGCCAGATGAGTGTAACTCAAATCCTGATGTACTTAGTCCTAAACCATCAAATTCTAGAACTAGTTATTCAGACGTTTTAAAACGCACGAACCTAAATACCAACAAAGTAGATTATCTCTTTACAGTCGAAGAGCTATTCAACATCTTTACTGGTGCAACAGCTGACCTCCGTAAATGCACTACCAAAATTGACCAACTAAATGTTGTTATGTCTTTACTGAAATATGCCATATAATACAAATATTCTAAGTAGACTTAAAGTAATGCATTGGAATTGCCAGGGAATTTCCAAATTCTCTGAATCTGTGCAACTACATCTTTTTATGAAAAAGCATATTATAGATATTTTATTGTTAAACGAAACATTACTTAAACCTGAACACAATTTAAAATTGCCTGGTTTTAACATATACAGAAATGATAGAATCAGTAAGGGGGCGGTGTTGCAATCGCTATAAGATCATCTATTAACCACAAACTACAGAAGTCGTTTCCAACAAAGATTTTTGAAAACACTTGCTTGTCAATAAAAATCAATAACAGAGAAGTTATGTTCGTAGCGGCATACTGCCCAAAATATACTGCCGAATTTTTAAATGATCTAAAACTACTCACATCAATTAATGGTGACTTTTTTATCTTGGGAGACTTTAATGCTCATCACCCTAGTTGGAACTGTGCGGAAACCAATACCGCTGGGCGAATCTTATTTAATCATCAATTATCTTCTAATTATTATATTCATTTTCCATTTAACTCAACTAGAATTCCGCAGAATGTTGTATATAGGAGACCATCAACAATAGACCTATTGCTTACGAACTCGTCACTTTCTCATACTGACCTTGTGACACACCCATTTGAATTGAATTCTGATCACATACCAATTACTTTCTACATAAATGAACACGTAACTCAGGCCGTAACCATTTACCCTGATTATAGTAGGGCTGATTGGGCTTTTTTTCGTAGGACAATTGAAATCAAAATGAATTCATCCACTACAATTAACTCAAATTTGACATTCTCAAATGTTGACAATATAATTCATGAATTCACGGTTATATTGAGCGAAGTTTGTATGGAAACCATTCCACACAAATCTGTCAAGCCAAGTATTCGTAAAGTTTCCTCCTTATGCAGGCGAATGATATCTACGAGAAACAATTATAGAAGACAATTTCAAAGATGTTCTGACTCAAACGTAAGAATCACCATTGGCGCAATAATTAGGGAATTGAACAAATTAATATCGTTTCACATTAATGGTGAAAAAAATGAACAATGGGCCAACATGCTTTCGAAATTACCCGTCGGAAACAAGAAATTTTGGAAACAATCAAAATTCATTAAAGGTAAGAACAAGTCCTTGGGAACTCTTGAAGTTAATAATTGTTTGATTACGGATAACACAGCAAAGGCAAATGCTATTGCCGACCACTTTTCTAACGCGCATCTCACAACTGTCCACATGAAAGGTCGAATGGATGGAAAAGTCGAATCTTTTATAAAAACAGTTGAACGGAGCTCAGTCGAAGTTGTTGCGGATGCCTTAACTAATTTAGACGAGATGAAGTTTTTCATAAAAAGACTTAAAAATAATAAAGCCCCCGGCCTTGATGGCATTCACAATATACTTCTCAAGAGACTTCCCGAATCAGCACTTAACTTTCTAGTTAAAATTTTTAATTTCTGTATACAAAATTCTCATTTCCCCAAGCATTTTAAAGAAGCGAAAATTATTCCAATTGTTAAAAGCGGAAAAGACCCAAAATCTCCAAGTAGCTACCGGCTTATCAGTTTGTTAAGTTGTCTTGACAAAGTATTTGAAAAAATAGTTTTTGAGCGAATAAAATATATTGCGGAAGAGATCTTATTCCTAAATGTCAATATGGATTTAGAATGCCACATTCCACAACGCATCAGGTCCAAAGAGTAGTGAACATGATTAGAAATAACATATATAAGAGACACTCAACAGGGGTACTGTTTCTGGACATCGAAAAGGCTTTCGATTCGATCTGGCATGCAGGGCTTATTTATAAACTCCATAAAATGCAACTACCTATGTATCTAATAAAACTTATTATGAAATTTCTTAAAGACAGAAATTTTATAGTGGAAATCGAGGGATCTCGGTCAAATGTAAAGCATATCCCCGCTGGTGTTCCACAAGGATCTGTGCTATCGCCTCTCTTATATTCGTTATATATATATCGGATTTTAAATCTCTCAGCGGTAATGATGTAGCTTTCTATGCAGATGACAGCGCGTTTGTTAGTTATGGCAAGGTATCTAATGCTATAGTAAAACGTATGCAAAGATGTCTTAATTCCGCGAACAAGTATTTCACTAAATGGAAAATTAAGATAAGCGAGGATAAGCCCCAAGCTATAATCTTTCCTTTTAATAACTCTCGTAAGAGAATTCCTTCACGTCCGTTCTCAGTACAAGGTAAACTGATTCCTTTTTCAGATTCTATAAAATATCTTGGAGTCACACTTGATCGTAAACTATTATTTAAGGAACATTTAGATATCAGTTCTTCAAAGGCACTAAAATGTGGTAGATCACTTTTCCCACTTTTAAATAGAAGAAGTAAATTAAACATAAAAAATAAACTCTTACTGTACAAAATGTGTATTAGGCCGATACTTACCTATGCATGTCCAGTATGGAATAAATGCGCGAAATCGCACAGGAAACGATTGCAAATTATCCAGAATAAAAATTTCAAGATTATATATAATCTCCCTTGGAGTTACCCGACTAATGACTTACATATGATTTCAAAACAGAAGACTATTGATACCGTTATTAGTGAAATGACTCTGACATTTAAAGAAAAATGCAGCAGCTCAAATTTTGAACATCTGCGAGGTATAATCTGACTACTAACAAATCTATATATAGAATATAGATGACATTAGTGGTTGTCTTATAGCCTTCTGCCATTCTTGCTCTTATTTTTTCCTTTTTGTTCTAAGATATAGGTTTTTTACTATCTTTTTCCTATAAATTCGTGTTGCGTTTACAAATGATTGATAATTCATTAAAAATATAAATATTTGTTGTAATATCTTTAGATAAAATCTCAATATTAGTTAAGTTATTTTTATATATTTTATAAATTATTTGTTAATACTGATAGTAAAAAATAAAAAAAAATGTCATAAATAAGTTTTAAATAAAAATTTTATATGAATTTAAAAGCTTAAAGTTTTGTTTTAAATGTTTCAAATAGGTCGAAAAATTTAGGTGTGCAAATCACGATCGTATATTTTTTACTTAAAATTTAAATAACTCTTAGTTAAAAGACAAATTACATCGTTAAACTCAACTCTACCAAAACTTCAAATAAAAAGTTGCTAACGATTACAACTTTTATTTCCATCTCCTATACCCAGATAAAAACTGTGTAACGTCGCAAATTACTACTCCGATTTGGCCACGTACATAATCATAGAGTTTATTTTTCAATTAATGTAAAGGTAAATTGGATGCGGTGTAGACGCACTAAAGTTTTATTTAATGTAAATGCAACATGGGCATAGCCTGTGTATTTTATATAGGTTCGTGTGCATGTTGTTTTTTATACGTTATACAAACTAGTTTGGTTGTGTTTTACAGCACACACTACTAAAGGGTGTCCCAAGAAGAACGCAATTTTTAAATCTGGCAACATTCGAAGTGTCATTGTTTGACATTTGAACAATTGTTATTGTTTGCTAGTAGAAGATACGAGGTTAGTAAAAATGGAGCGCTACACGAATGAACAACGCATTCTCATTGTGAAATTGTTTTACCAAAATGGTGAAAGTTTTGCGGCTACAGTTTGCGAATTGCGATCAATTTGGGGTCACAATAATGCTCCAAAAGAGTCAACTGTAAAGAGATTAATGGATAAATTTGCCGAAACTGGGTCTGTTAGTGATGTAAATACAACAACGCGCCATCGACCAGGTCGATCGACCGAAAATGTCGCAGCTGTACGTGATGATGTCGCTCAAACTCCATCCACCTCAATTCGACACCGAGCTCAGCAAATTGGTGTCTCCAAATCCACTTTGCAGCGAATTTCGACGAAAGATTTGCATCTTCATGCGTACAAAGTTCAATTGGCTCAGGAACTGAAGCCAGCTGACCATGGACAGCGAAGGGAGTTCGTTAATTGGGTATTGGAGAGACAACATGAAAATGCTGATTTTGCCGATAAAATCATCATCAGTGACGAGGCCCATTTTCATCTTGATGGCTTCGTCAATAGGCAGAATTGGGGTGAGGAAAATCCTCGAGTGATTCACGAGAAGCAAATGCATCCTCAACGTGTCACTGTGTGGTGTGGTTGTTGGGCTGGAGGAATCATTGGACCTTTTTTTATGAAAATGAGGCAGGTCAAGCGCAGTCAATGGTGTTCGGTATCGTGAAATGATAACCAGTTTTTTCTTGCCAAGACGGCGCCACATGTCATACAGCCAGAGAAACAATTCAATTGCTGCATCAGTCATTTCCCAGTCGTGTTATTTCGCGTTTTGGAGATCAGAATTGGCCGCCTAGATCGTGCGATTTAACACCATTAGATTTTTTTCTTTGGGGTTTTTTGAAGTCGATGGTTTAAGCGAATAAGCCGACGACGATTTAAGCCTTAAAAGAGGAAATTGGACGCTGCATTAATGAAATACCGCAGCATTCATGCAAAACGGTCATTGAAAATTGCATTAAAAGATCGCGTGCATGCCAGCAAAGCCGCGGCGGCCATCTGCACGATATATTGTTCCATACATAACCTCATTCTGTCTACTTTACGATATAATAAAGTTTCACGTTTTTTTTTTAAATATCTGTGTTTTATTTAAAATTTAAAAATTGCGTTCTTCTTGGGACACCCTTTAGTAAGTAACACTTAATTTATTTGTTTTACTTTTTAACCGCATGCAATTCTCGGTTAGTTGATGAAATTTTTTTAATAAGTAGACAAAGTTTGCAGTCATTCGGGGTGGTTAACCTGAGCTGCCATAATTCATCACTGGTCGGTATTCAGGCATTTTTAAAGACAAAAGACTTCGGCCTATTGTAATATTTACTCAAGACCAGTAACGAGTAATTTTGAACGATAGACTTCGGTTGGTTTTACAGCCTTCGCGGACTGTTCTAATTTTACAGCCTTCGCGGACTGTTAAAACTTCACAGCCTTCGCGGACTGTTCTAATTTTACAGCCTTCGTGGACTGTTAAAACTTCACAGCCTTCGCGGACTGTTCTAATTTTACAGCCTTCGCGGACTGTTCTAATTCCACAGCCTTCGCGGACAGTTCTAATATTACAGCCTTCGCGGACTGTTCTAATTCCTTTTCAATGGGATTATATGCGACTCCCACGCCGAGGAGGTCGCCAACCTGAACCCGTAACCGAGTCAGTAGACGACTACCTGCCGAACCCGAAACCGAGTCACTAGACGACTACCTGCCGAACCTGTAACTGAGTTAGTAGACGCTACGTTGCCGAGAGATATTTTACACCGAGTGTAACCGTGTGGAGAATAAGGGTGTTGCCATTCGTGAAACACATTTATTTATTGTAGTTGATATTAATTGTTTGAATAAAGAGAGATTTTTAAGCCCTAAAGAGGGTAAAATCTATTGTGTTATTATATATTAAGGTTTTCGGGTCCTCGAGAAAACCCTGTTATAACTTCTTTAATTTTCGTTAAATATTTTAATTATTTATAAAACTTTTCATAAATAACAACCATAAGACTGTTTAAATGGCCGTCGTTCTTAAGCATTGTATAAAATCCCCACTTATTAAATTTGTACTACGTTGTTATGATGGAAAAAATCTATTAAAAACTTCATACATTTATTCGTTTATACAAACTTTATCGAAATCGGTATGTTCTCAGTGCACTACCTTCTTTTGATATGAATTTCTTGTTAGACAATTTTAATTGCAGTTAAACTCAGAATTATAATATGAAATTTATTTAAAATTATTTCATTACCCAGTAATAATTGAGTATTATTTATTTGTATAAAGTATTGAACAAGCAAAAAATTATTATATTCAAACATTGTAGTATTTTGTATATTGTACTAAACTGCATTGTATAATATTTTCTTTTGTTTGTTCAGTATTTATTTTTAATACATGCTAGAAAAATTTCACATGACCTTTTCTTTCTTCTTGACTGCATTCTAAGCTTATAATCTGTAAGATATTATACTATATTCATGGACATAAAATCAGAGTATAGTATTATATACTTCAATGTAAGTAAATTGAATTGTCATTACACACACACAAACTTATGTATTTATTTGAGATGGTAACGAAGTAACGTCGTTTGCATACAATAAGAGATTTTGCTTTATATGATGACAAATAACTGAATAAAAAAGGTCAAATTCAATAAATCCCTAAATTAGTAATATAAAATAAATTTTATAATAATAGATTGCAATATTGCTAGTAGAAATCCGATTGAAATTTGGAGAAAATTTAAAGTTATACATGTGTAAAAATCTGGAAACATGTTTATCTGTTATGTGGATTTGTTCGATAATGATTGTTGTATAATGATCAAAACTTTTTGTAAAATTCCATAGTGTCATTATTTGAAAAAAGTACACAATATATGCTAAGCAATTGTGCGAAATTTCCAGATTTTCAGCTCTCACAAAAGCGGAAATATTGTGAAAATGGATATTTTGAAAAAATAATTTAAAAAAATTGCCATGAATTTAACATTATTTTTCTTAAATTTGTTTTACATATGATCATAACAACGTCTCTTCAATGTGTACCACAGGGGTCCACATTGGGTCCTCAATTATTCTTGTATTACAAAGGGTGATTGTTTAGCAACTTTCTTTTTGGCAACACTATTTTTGGCAGCACAGCTGTTTTCGTGCAACAGTGACAGTAAGTCAAACATGTTCCGTTTGGTCAATAATTTAACCATGAATCAACTTACAAACGAACAACGCTTGCGGATTATTGAAATTTAATACCAAAATTCGTGCTATGTGAGAAATGTTTCTATCGAAAAATTGTCTTCAGCGACGAAGTTCGTTTTTGGCTCAATGGGTACGTCAACAACCAGAATTGCCGATTTTGGTGTGAGAACAGCCGGAAGCATAACAAGAACTGCCAAAGTATCCCCCAAATGCACTTTTTGGTGTGGATTATTGGCCGGTGGCATCATTGGACCGTACTTTTTCAAAGACGACGAAGGCAGGAACGTTACTGTGAATGGCGAGCGCTACCGTGCGCAGATTACAAACTTTTTTTGCCCAAAATGGAAGAGCAGGACTTGGCACACAGCACGCCAAAGAATGGCCCAATTGAGAGGCGAGTTCGTTGAACAGTTAATTTCACGTTTGGGGCGGGTCAATTGGCCGCCTAGATCGTGCGATTTAACCCCTTTGAATTATTTTTTGTGGGGCTATATTAAGGCTCATGTCTATAGGGACAAGTCCACAACGGTTGATATGTTGGAGATAGTATGCCAAAATTGGACCCACCGTATGAACTATTTGAGTCGCAGCCGCGGCCAAGATTCACATTAAATCATCTTTAAACATTGAATTATATAGACCGTTCTATCGATTTAAATAAAAATTTGCATATATTTCTTTATGTGTTTTTTTAAAATCAATTCCGAAAGCTCTTAAAAAATTACCCATTATTACGAAATTCAAACTAAAAGTTTTAATAATGAACTAACTAACTTGTATATATATATATATATATATATATATATATATATATATATATATATATATATATATATTCATTGCACATATTTATATATAAATATATATGTTCACAGCACATGCTGCGGGGACGGTTTTTCGTTCCACAAGTTACTATGAAGACATTTTTTTACTTTGGGGACTGTCCTTTAACTTTTCGTTGTTCTACTGTTTACACTGAAGACATTTTACTGGATACAGTGCATATAATAGGGACTTTTTTGGCTGTATATACAGATGTCTTCAAAGTATGTGCAATGAATATATATATATATATATATATATATATATATATATATATATATATATATATATATATGTGCACAGCAGATGTTGCGGGGACGGGTTTTCATTCCACAAGTTACTATGAAGACATTTTGTTACTTTGGGGACTGTCCTTAAACTTTTCGTTATTCTACTGTTTACACTGAAGACATTTTACTGGACACAGCGCATTTTATAGGGACTTTTTTGGCTGTATATACAGATGTCTTCAAAGTATGCACAATGAATATATATATATATATATATATATGTGCACGGCGCATGTTGCGGGGACGGTTTTTCGTTCCACAAGTTACTATGAAGACATTTTGTTACTTTGAAGACTGTCCTTAAACTTTTCGTTATTCTATTGTTTACACTGAAGACATTTTACTGGATACAGCGCATATTATAGGGACTTTTTTGGCTGTATATGCAGATGTCTTCAAAGTATGAGCAATGAATATATATATATATATATATATATATATATATATATATATATATATATATATATATATATATATATTCATTGCACATATTTATATATAAATATATATGTTCACAGCACATGCTGCGGGGACGGTTTTTCGTTCCACAAGTTACTATGAAGACATTTTGTTACTTTGGGGACTGTCCTTAAACTTTTCGTTATCCTACTGTTTACACTGAAGACATTTTACTGGATACAGCGCATATAATAGGGACTTTTTTGGCTGTATATACAGATGTCTTCAAAGTATGTGAAATGCATATATATATGCAATATGATATATATATATATGCATTGCCCATACTTTGAAGACATCTGTATATACAGCCACAAATATCCCTATAAAAAGCGCTGTGTCCAGTAAAAAGTCTTCAGTGTAAACAGGAGAGTAACGAAAAGTTTAAGGACAGTCCCCAAAGTAACAAAATGTCTTCATACTAACTTGTGGAACGAAAACCCGTCCCCGCAACATGTGCTGTGCACATATATATATATATATATATATATATATATATATATATATGTGCATAGCGCATGTTGCGGGGACGGGTTTTCATTCCACAAGTTACTATGAAGACATTTTGTTACTTTGGGGACTGTCCACAAACTTTTCATTATTCTACTGTTTACACTGAAGACATTTTACTGGATACAGCTCATATTACGGGGTCTTTTTTGGCTGTATATACAGATGTCTTCAAAGTATGTGAAATGCATATATATATGCATTGCCCATACTTTGAAGACATCTGTATATACATCCAAAAAAGTCCCTATAAAATGCACTGTGTCCATTAAAATGTCTTCAGAGTAAACACTAGAATAACAGCACATGTTTCGAGGACGGGTTTTCGTTCCACAAGTTACTATGAAGACATTTTGTTACTTTGGGGACTGTCCTTAAACTTTTCGTTTTTCTAGTCTTTACTCTGAAGACATTTTACTGGACACAGCGCATTTTATATTGACTTTTTTGGCTGTATATACAGATGTCTTCAAAGTATGGGCAATGCACATATATATATATATATATATATATATATATATATATATATATTCATTGTGCATACTTTGAAGACATCTGTATATACAGCCAAAAAAGTCCCTATTATATGCGCTGTATCCAGTAAAATGTCTTCAGTGTAAATAGTAGAACAAGGAAAAGTTTAAGGACAGTCTCCAAAGTAAAAAAATGTCTTCATAGTAACTTGTGGAACGAAAAACCGTCCCCGCAACATGTGCTGTGCACATATATATATATATATATATATATATATATATTCATTGGCCATACTTTGAAGACATCTGTATATACAGCCAAAAAAGTCCCTATTATATGCGCTGTATCCAGTAAAATGTCTTCAGTGTAAACAGTAGAACAATGAAAAGTTTAAGGACAGTCCCCAAAGTAACAAAATGTCTTCATAGTAACTTGTGGAACGAAAAACCGTCCCCGCAAGATCTGCTATGCACATATATATATATATATATATATATATATATATATTCATTGCCCATACTTTGAAGACATCTGTGTATACAGCCAAAAAAGTCCCTATAGTCTTGTTTTATATTTTAAAGTCCTTAGAATTTTTATTCATAGTAATCTTAATTTTGTTAATAACATCAATTTCATGATTCCAAGGGTAATATTTACATCAAGAAGACTTTATGTACTGGCCAGCATTTCCTACACTTTGCACGGAGAGCAAAAACATGGTTGGGGCAATCGTATTCGAATAGCATCATATATTTTTGGGATTATGATTGTGCCAACCACTTTAATATAGTAATATAGTAATCATATAATGATACTAAAATAACCATAATATAGTCCCTACAATTTTAAAATGATTGGAAACTATGAAAAAGTTCTTTAAATTTAATGATATTTCTTTATGAATTGTTTTACCTGATATTAAGAACTTCTTTGATTCTATGGACTTTTTTAAAGAAAAATACTTTAAAATATTTTTTAATTATAGTGACTTTTTTTAAAAAAAACAACATAGATTCTATTGCCTAGAAAAATTCTAAGATTCTAAAGACATTTTTAAAATTTTTTGTAGATGTTCTTTTAGAAAAAGTCCTTAGAGTCGAAGAATATTTCTACTAGAAAAAGTTCTTAGAATCTCATTATTTTTCATGTTGAAAAGTACTCAGAATCTAGGAATTTTTTAGAATCTATTTTTTTTAAATATATAAATTTTTATCTATAAAACGGTTTGCAGAATCTGAAAATCTAACAATGTTTCTATCAGAAAAATTTCTAAAAATCTAGTATTTTGTATAAGAAACCTTTTCCTACAAAACAGCTCTTGGGTTTTACAGACTGTTTCTTATAAAAAATTATTTTATTTATATTCTGAGTAATTTTTCTACAAAAAATGTTATTTCACAAGAAATGAATTAAAGATATTTTTTTTTTTAAAATATGGTTTTTATTGAAAAGAATTAAAAATTTAAAATTTTTGTATTGAATCTTTTTGACAATGAATTTTTTCGACAATGAATTGATTACTGTAAATTATAATGTTATATGCATGAGTCATTTTCGATCATAAAACCCCCCAGGTAAAAATTATCATACATTATTATTTTAACATGATTGAACTGACACATTTTTTTTGAAAACAGGACAATGCTGTCTGCAAATGTCAAAGTCATGTTTTATTTGATTTATAATTATATATTTATTTATTGTTATCAGCATTTATAGTTCCGTTATTATCATATTTTTCATAGTCAGAATTTTTGTTACCACAATATGGTTACATCCAATCATGTTATACATGTGGTGCAGTTTATTTTCCAGCTGGGGTATAGCTCAGCTGTCCAGATTCGCCAAAGGTCTGCATCCTTTGAGGTAATTATAAAATAATACACGATAACCCAACGCTTTACAACGATGGCCGACAATACGCCACGGAGAACTCTAGAAAGAGTTTCGGTTCAGCTAGTTGGATTGATTAGCAACCAACGGGTATAAAAAGTGGTTCCCGTATTTGAATAATACGACTAACTACAAACAAGAGTAAACAGCGGTTCCCGTGTTCAAATAATACGACTGACTAACGACGAGAATAAACAACGGTTCTCGGGTTCAAATAGTACGATTAGCTAATAACGAGAATAAACAACGGCTCTCGTGTTCAAATAATACTACGGGCTAACAACGAGAATAAACAACGGTTCTTGGGTTCAAATAATACGACTAGCTAATAACGAGAATAAACAACGACTCTCGTGTTCAAAAAATATGACTTGCTAACAGCGAGAATAAACAACGGTTCTCGTGTTCAAATTATACGACTAATTACAAACGAGAATAAACAGCGGTTCTCGTGTTCAAATAATACGACTAGCTAATAACGAGAATAAACATCGGTTCTCGTGTGTAAATAATACGGCTGGTTAACGACCAGAATAAACAACGGTTCGGGTTAATCAAAATAAAAAGGTCAGGTTCGGTTCAAAAAGTACAAATGTTTTAGTAATAGGAAATTTATTTATTTTTCAAAGAAATTTTCGTTAAAGTTTATAATTAACATATTTTTTAAGTTTTATTCTTTTTAAATTATTCTTTGGGGCGAAAAAATGAATTTCAAAGCTGAAAAGGCCCTCTCATTTGAAGAATTTGATTGATAAAATCGTCACTTCTTTTTTAGAACTTGTTCAAGCATATCTTCATCTTCTTCTGAAGAACAAGATATTGATTCTCTCATAAAATTCTCTTCTTCTCTTTCCATTTGTAAATTTTTGAAAATTTTAATTGTTTTTAAAATATGTTTTTGTTTTATCTGCGGGACTTAGCATTAACTTAAATACGCTATCTAGATATAATGCTGCAATCAAAAGTGGATTATTAATAAAGTAGTTTTTTCTTTTTATAATATTTAAATATAGTTTTCGTGAAAATGTCTTTGTTTTGTATCTTTTGTCAGCTCTAATTTAAAACAAAGTCAGATTCTATAAAAATCTCCTAAAGTCATCTGTTCTTCTTGTCGTTTCAGCGTTAATTTTTAACAGGGGCAAAAACATCTACGAATTCTTCACAAAAAATCCAAATATTCATAGTTATTGCAACATCCAGTAATTCCGAACAAAAACTTCTGTACTCCAATAAGGCTTAAGCCATATTATAACTGGAATTTCATCTAGTTTGACAGTCTCGTACGGCTTTTTCCAAGTTTAGCTTTTTAGCTAAAGAAGAAATTTTTGGTGTTTGAAATTTTTTGAAAATAGCTCTACATTGATCGAGTAAAAGAAGGACTAGATATAGTGTCGAGCCCAGCAAACTGGAAAGCAAGGAATGTAACAAAAGTTAAAAATTAACTGCAAAATAAATAAACAACTATAATACATAAATAAAAAAAATAGTGTCTTAAGTGAGCCGCTGTAAATCAATATCAAAATATCGGCATAAAATTGTTTAAATAATAAGAACAATATAAGCGCCTGGAGGCTAAAAATCATACATTATATGTTATAAAAAAAATTAAATCAAAATCCCCGTGTTACTTCTTTATTTTAAACACAAAATAATAAAAAAATAATAATAAACAAAACACTTCGTTGTTTTTTGTTTTTCTTTCCCTTCCCCCTCGCTTTGTTATTAACAACAAAGTTTTTATGAGTGACATCAATGCTGCGTTATATAAGAGACGTCTCAGCCTAAATGGCCGCAATGCATACATTACAGTGAAAGTAAAAGATAATAAAGTAAACAATTGCAACAGCAATTATTTAACCGCGAAGCCAGTCAGAGCTAGCTCTCTTTCACCATCCCTTTTAAATAGTGATCAAGAAAAAGCGCCAAATAATACCAATATTGTTGGTTTATAAAAGAGATTTGTTTGTAGAAACCAACACCAACAACCAAATGCGTATTCTCTGCCTGCTTTGACTGCAAACACTTTATCAGCAGCAGCAATAGAAAAACAAATTAACACTATTGAAACTCCCGGTATTAATCTGGTTTGTTCAAAAGTATCTGAGTCAAAACAATCTTCAGTGCAGTATACACCTCAGACCACTTTGAAAACTATTTCGGTCATAACATCAGTTGACGGTATCATATTTAACCCTACGGTCCAAACAGGTACTGAAGAGAAAACGTAGTCCAAAATCTTTAAGGACTCCTCAACCTTCGAAGCAATTGAAAGATCAGTCGGACGTTTCAACAGGTAATCGATTTGCTATCCTGGATAGTGAAAGAAATGAACCGGAACCACCAGGTAAGGCGTATAAGCCTCCCCCTATTTATTTAAGAGAACAGAACTCAAATGAAGTTATTAAGAATATTATTACTTCTATTGGTGAGAACTCCTTTCATGTTGTCCCCCTTAAACCAGGTAAGCTTTTTGAAACAAAGATTCAAACTTATAGTGAAAACTCTTACCGCAAATTGGTTTCCGACTTTGATAAGCAGAGGCGGAATTATTACACATACCAATTGAAAAGCAGCAAAGGTCTGCAGATAGTGATTAAGGATATTGACTCCTGCGTCGATCCTAGTGAAGTGAAGGAGGCTCTGGAAAAATACGGCTTTAATATTAAGTCGGTAGTTAATATTAGAAATAGGGACAAATTACTCCAAAAATGGAGAGGTTTACCCAATATACAATGTAAAGTATCTGCTTAATTGCAGAATCACGATTGAAGAACCCCATAGGAGAAACGGTCCCAAGAATTTGCCAAGAATTTGGCCATACAAGGGCTTATTGCAAGCTCCCCGCCGTTTGCCTAGTTTGTGCTGAACTACACTGCTCTAGCAACTGTAGTCAGCCTAAATCCGAAGAATGTGCCAAAAAGTGTAGCACCTGTGGTGGAAGTCAAACGGCGAACTACAGAGGTTGCGTAATTTATTCTTCAGAGAAGCAAATGCTTGTTGTCAAGGGAAGATCTGCCCCAGTCCGAAGCCATTTTAGCCAAAAAGCTTCGGAATTTCCACAACAACCCCCAATAGGAAATTTTCCTTAAAATAATCAGCATAATCTCAACGGTAGATCGTATGCTGATGTAATATCTTCTCAGTTTCAGCTACCTCCTCTTAATAACAATTTTAGCAAATTAGAGAAAACGCTCGATACTCTAGTGCAGACTATTAACAATTTCAGCAATTCAATGGGCAACATGATGCAAGAGATGATGAGTATGCAGTCTATGTTACTGCAGGCTATTCTAAATAAACTATGAACAGTTTGAAATTATGTTTCTGGAACGCAAACGGCATCCGCCAACACAAAGAAGAATTGGAATACATTCTCAAAAGCAAAGATATTAATGTAATGCTTGCATCGGAAACTCATTTGACCTCGAGAAGTGTATTTTTAATCCGCGGTTACACTGTTTATAACACGAAAGACCCTAGAGATAGGGCATGTGGAGGCACAGCCATTCTTAATAAATCTCGACTGAAACATTCTCCCATGAGTGACCTTTGTGAGAACTATCTTCTTGCAAATACTTTATGCTTTGAGGAATTTCATACATAGTGAGCTCGTCAGTTTATTTCTCCCTCAGATTTTCCATTACGGAGACACTATACACTGATTTCTATAAATCATTGGGATGATATTTTCTGGCAGGTGGCGACTACAATGCCAAGCACACATTCTGGGGGTCACGGCTGATTACCCCGAAGGGCCGTGTTTTGTTTGATGCAATTTCTAAAATGAGTTAAGATGTGATCTCAAGTGGAGAACCTACTTTTTGGCCAACAGATCGGCAGAAAATACCAGATCTTATTGATTTTGGAGTAACAAAGGGTATCCCAAGTAACTTGGTAAGGGTTGAATCCTCGTTAGACCTCTCCTCGGATCACACACCCACTTTTATTACCATTTTAAACCCCCAAGAAATTGTATCACTCACTGGTGATTTAGCACTGACAGGCAGAAGAACAAATTGTCTAAAATATAAAAAATTTCTCAGTACTCATTGCACGGAAAACATACCGCTAAGAACACCATACGACCTCTCGATATGTAATTTAGAATCAAATCTCAAACTTGCTGCTAAACTTGCTACTGAACCCCCCCGACAAAACAGACAAAATGTAATTTTTTCTGCGGATGTCGAACGACTCTTAAATGGAAAAAGAAGAGCTCGAAGAGAGTGGCAACTGCACAGATCTCCACAACTCAAGCAACGCTTGAAACAATGTACAAAAAACTTGCAACGGTTACTTAAACTCCAGAAAACTGCTTCACTTAATAGATTCCTTGAGAACTTGGATCCTACATCAGCAACCGATTACTCGTTATGGCGTGCTACGAAAAATCTTAAAAGACCTGTCGTATGTAAGCCTCTTTTGTTTAAATCAAACGGAGGTTGGGCACAAAATGATACCGAGAAAGGAGATCTGTTTGTAGAACATTTGAAATAAGTATTCACGCCAAATATACCATATTCTATAGAAGAGTTGCCACCATTTGTTCCCCAGCACATAGCAGATTACCCCATAATCGTTTGAGATTCGGGAGGTCAAAAAGGCGATCTTTGAATTAAACTCCAAAAAGCCCCTGGTATTGATAATATCTGTAACAGGATGCTCATAGAGCTACGCCGTGTAGCATTAAGAATAATGCTATTTATTCTGTTAGAAAGCTATATTACAAACAGAAAATTTACCCTCTCGGAAAAAGTTTTATCAGCTTCCCCCAGGATATACAAGCGAGAGTACCACAAGGTAGTATAATGGGTCCACTGTTGTATATTTTATACACTTCGGACATGCCATTGAATGACAACACTCACACATCAACATTCGCTGATGATACGGCAATACTTAGCGTTCATAATGATCCGCTAATAGGATCTAGATTGCTTCAGATCCACATAACAGTTTTGGAGGACTGGCTAGATAGATGGAAAATTAAGGTTAACTAGCAGAAATGTATTCATATGACTTTTACTTTAAGAAGAGAAACTTGCCCGCTGATCCGGATTTATGGTCGGAACATACCGCAAGATACATGTGTAAAGTATCTTGGTATCCATATTGACCGTCGTCTCACATGGAAAAGTCATATAGAAGCGAAACTTACCCAAATAAAGTTAAAGGCTATTCAACTCTCTTGGTTAATCGGTAGAAACTCTAAACTTGCCTTGGATTGTAAACTATTACTATACTACTCGATTATAAAACCCATATGGTGCTATGGAATTCAGCTCTGGGGTACTGCCCCATCATCTAATATTATGAAAATTCAGAGAAGGCAAAACAAGCTCTTGAGAATTCTTACAAACGCCCCCTGGTATGTTAGGAATGACAACATTCATAAAGATCTCAATGCACCCTTAGTTAGTAACGAAATCACTAGATATAGGGCATAGGCGACTGATGGAGGGACACTGCAGACCTATCAAACATATGAAGGAAAAATTTTCAGATGCCACACATATCTATGAATATAAATTTATGAACAAATGAAAATTCGTCTGGCACTGGCTGAACTTAATATTAAGATTTAGTTTTAAGATTTGCATACTTATTGTTAGTTTACAAAATTAGGTGAAGATTTAATAAATAAATAATGTAAAAAAAAATTCTCACGCCATGTACAGTAGGAATATTTTTTTATATTTTGGAACCCGAACCTGGTTAAATTTTTCGGTTTAGCGGGTTCGGGTTCAAAGCTTTTATAAACAGCGAACCTGAACCCATTTGGGTTCGGTTTCAGTCCCTGGTGCTCAGGTTCAAGTAATACGACTAGCTAATAACTAGAATAAACAACGGTTCTGTGTTCAAATAATACGACTCGCTAACAGCGAGAATAAACAATGGTTCTCGTGTTCAAATAATACGACTAACTAATAACAAGAATAAACAACGGTTCTCGTGTTCAAATAATACGATTAGCTAATAACGAGAATAAACAACGGTTCTCGTGTTCAAATAATACGACTAACTACAAACGAGAATAAAAAGAGGTTCTCGTGTTCAAATAATACGGTTAGTTAATTATGGAAATAAACAATGGTTCTCGGGGAGGGAGGCAGGAATCGGTAGAGAAATCAAGTAATACCCCCTTTTCTGATCGAAGTATTACCCGATTCGTCCCCCGGTTCTAGTTCTTCTTACAGCCTTTAACTTTCACACTATATGTTCATAATTTTCCCAACCTAATGAGAATTATATACGGTGTTGCTGTAAGTATAATATTATGTTATGTATGCGTAAAAGTAGTAATACTGGATATGAGGATAAGTAGATTCGTAACCGCACGTTACGTACAAGAGAAAGTGGCAATCATGAAATATTAAAATATTTACTAATTTATCTTTTGAGCTTAAGGATCGTTTTTTTATAAAAAATATTATTTGTTTTTCAATATTTCGCTACTCTATTGTGTAGCATATTCAGGAAATAATAAATATGATAAATTATAAACAAAATAAAATTTTTTTAAAAATTTTTACAAAAATGTTTCCTAGGCAACATACACTCGTATATATACCAGTAAGCAAAAAAAATCTTTAAACAAAAAACATAATAAACAATTAACAATAGTAAATAAATTAATAATTTACAATATTAAAACCTAAATCCATTAATATAATATATGTTATAAATTAATATAATATATACTATTTCTTATGTATTAAATATCTATAATTCTGAGCTACATTTTCAATATCTGCCTTAAAATCAATTCTATGTGTTGTTGGTGTATTAATTATCTGTAATATTTGTAATATGTAGTTAAAACCGATACATTTTCAAAGTCTGGATAGTGATTAAATATCGAACAATGAGAAGATAATGTTGTCTTCTGTGAATTAATATTTCTATATGTGTGATCTGATTTATGTCCTGATATTCTAGTTCTTAATTTGTTTTTCGTTCTATCTATATATACTTTATCACAAATCCCTCTGTCATGGTACATGGTATTTTATATACCATATTAGACATGTCTAATATTTTTATTTTATCCTTTGTCTTACTATATAATTTAGTTATTGTGTTGAATGATTCAAAAGCTATTCTATATCTACACTCACAATATATTTTCCGTTACCGTCTGTAGTTTATTTAAAAAGTAATACGTAGAGTTTGTTTTTAAATAAAGAATCAATTAAATATCATAGAAATATAGTTTTTAGCTATTTGAATCAGTCATTGAAAAAACAAACTATAAAAATTCACAGACATTCAGTAGGAGTTGATATTTTCTGTTAAATGTAAAACTTTATGTTTTCTTTTTCTAAAAATAGAAATTCATGTAATTCCTTTTTATTTTTTCACCAAAATAGTTTAGTTGTGAGCGTTGTGGTGTAATGGCTAGCGCGTTTGACTGTTACACATAAGGTTGTGTAACAGTCTCTTCCTCATACATATCGTATCGTCCTCCTTCGGTGTTTTAATAGCACTTAACCCCACCAAAGTATAATAACAAAACAGGACTTTTAACTAAAAAGCTTCAACAATTTGCGCCAACTCCCTATCAAATGGCGATCAACAAATGTTCTAAGATTTATCATCTCGCGCAATTACAGTGTTGCCATATTTGAAGTATTTCACCCTTCACCAACTTTCATCTCTCCGCTATCCCCTTTCCAAAGAAAGCAACACATTACGAGTAATAAGATAACATACATAGAAAATAAAAATATATACATACATCTGTGTGTGTTGTGTTTTGTAAAATTACATACAAATATTAAAAATTTCAATTTGAAAAACAAACCGCAAAAATATTTTTTTCTACGTTTTTTCAGTAAAAAATTTATGGTTATTTTAAACGACTTTCAATTGCTTTTACTACTTTTGTCGATTATTAAACAATGGGTGTGTGTCAAACGGTAGCAAAGTGGCATGGTAAAAAATATTTTTTCTATGGTGAAAAAGTTTTAAATTTTTATGTGTGAAAAAGAATCGAATTTATTTATTTGTTTTGATTTCATTTTGATTTAAAAGCTTTCAAATTTTAAAACTTAAAAAATTTCTATTCTTATGTCAAAAATTCTACTAGCCTTTGGGCTAGTGAAATTTTTTTCACCTCAAAACTGTCATAAATTTACCAAGAAGCATATTAAAAAATTTTTTTTCTATGGTGAAAATGTTTTAAATTTTTATGTGTGAAAAAGAATCGAATTTATTTATTTGTTTTGATTTCATTTTGATTTAAGAAGCTTTCAAATTTTAAAACTTAAAAAATGTATATTCTTATGTCAAAAATTCTACTAGCCTTTGGGCTAGTGAAATTTTATTCACCTCAAAACTGTCAAGAATTTACGAAGAAGCTAATTATAATGAAAAATCAGTAGTAATCTTAGATTCTATTTTCGATTAATTTAATAAGCATTTTAGATTATTTTTAACGAAATAATATTTTAAGTGTACAGGTTGGTTGAAAAGTGCATGCGCTCACCAAGAGATGGCAATGCTAGCTCCAAACTTTTTTTTTCTCAAGTTGGTATAACTGTCCTGAGAACACATGCAAAGTTGCAAGTCATTCTGTCAATTCTTTCTTTGTTTACAAGCCATTTGAAAATGACGTGTCATTGATTTTTTTAATATGGAAAAGATTGAATATCGTGCAGTCATTAGATTCTTTGTTTTGAAGGGTTTAAAAGCAAAGGAAATTTATGAACAATTGTTAGAAGTGTATAAGGAGTCCTCACCTTCAAAACGCACCGTTGAATTTTGGGCTGGTGAATTTAAACGTGGTCGTACCAGCCTTGAAGGCGATCCACGCGAAGGACAACCAAAACCTTCAACCACAGCAGAAATCATTGAGCAGGTATATAATATGGTTAGTGAAGATCCAAGTTCGACTAAGCGTGAAATTGCTAATGCCATAGGCATCTCAGACGAACGAGTACTCCATATTTTACATGAAGAATTACGTATGTTTGGAAAGTTAGTGCCGCACACATTAACAATTCAACAAAAACTGGATCGAAAACAATTTCTCAGCGCAATTTGGAACGTTTTAAGCCAAATGATACCGACTTTTATAACTATGGATGAGACTTGGATCTACCACCATGGTCCTAAATTGAAACAAGAACGTTTGCAGTGGACTGAAGCTGGTTGTTCAGCTCCAAAGCAGGTGAAGTCAAAACGATCAGCAAAGAAGGTTATGGCATCAGTTTTTTGGGATGCAAAAGGAATTTTGTTGATTGATTATCTTCAGAAAGGTAAAACAATCAACTCTGAATATTATTGCAGCCTTTTGGATCAGCTGGATGAAAAAAATTCGTGAGAAAAGACCTGGTTTAAAGAAGAAAAAAAATCATTTTTCATCAAGACAATGCACATGCTCACAAAAGTGTTTTGACGATGGCTAAATTTAAAGAATTAAAGTACGAATTGCTTGAACATCCACCGTATTCATCAGATTTGGCTCCCAGTGACTACTATCTCTTCAGAAATCTCAAACCATTCCTTCGTGGAAAGCATTTTTATCTTCATCTTCTTCTGAAGAACAAGATATTGATTCTCTCATAAAATTCTCTTCTTCTCTTTCCATTTGTAAATTTTTGAAAATTTTAATTGTTTTTAAAATATGTTTTTGTTTTATCTGCGGGACTTAGCATTAACTTAAATACGCTATCTAGATATAATGCTGCAATCAAAAGTGGATTATTAATAAAGTAGTTTTTTCTTTTTATAATATTTAAATATAGTTTTCGTGAAAATGTCTTTGTTTTGTATCTTTTGTCAGCTCTAATTTAAAACAAAGTCAGATTCTATAAAAATCTCCTAAAGTCATCTGTTCTTCTTGTCGTTTCAGCGTTAATTTTTAACAGGGGCAAAAACATCTACGAATTCTTCACAAAAAATCCAAATATTCATAGTTATTGCAACATCCAGTAATTCCGAACAAAAACTTCTGTACTCCAATAAGGCTTAAGCCATATTATAACTGGAATTTCATCTAGTTTGACAGTCTCGTACGGCTTTTTCCAAGTTTAGCTTTTTAGCTAAAGAAGAAATTTTTGGTGTTTGAAATTTTTTGAAAATAGCTCTACATTGATCGAGTAAAAGAAGGACTAGATATAGTGTCGAGCCCAGCAAACTGGAAAGCAAGGAATGTAACAAAAGTTAAAAATTAACTGCAAAATAAATAAACAACTATAATACATAAATAAAAAAAATAGTGTCTTAAGTGAGCCGCTGTAAATCAATATCAAAATATCGGCATAAAATTGTTTAAATAATAAGAACAATATAAGCGCCTGGAGGCTAAAAATCATACATTATATGTTATAAAAAAAATTAAATCAAAATCCCCGTGTTACTTCTTTATTTTAAACACAAAATAATAAAAAAATAATAATAAACAAAACACTTCGTTGTTTTTTGTTTTTCTTTCCCTTCCCCCTCGCTTTGTTATTAACAACAAAGTTTTTATGAGTGACATCAATGCTGCGTTATATAAGAGACGTCTCAGCCTAAATGGCCGCAATGCATACATTACAGTGAAAGTAAAAGATAATAAAGTAAACAATTGCAACAGCAATTATTTAACCGCGAAGCCAGTCAGAGCTAGCTCTCTTTCACCATCCCTTTTAAATAGTGATCAAGAAAAAGCGCCAAATAATACCAATATTGTTGGTTTATAAAAGAGATTTGTTTGTAGAAACCAACACCAACAACCAAATGCGTATTCTCTGCCTGCTTTGACTGCAAACACTTTATCAGCAGCAGCAATAGAAAAACAAATTAACACTATTGAAACTCCCGGTATTAATCTGGTTTGTTCAAAAGTATCTGAGTCAAAACAATCTTCAGTGCAGTATACACCTCAGACCACTTTGAAAACTATTTCGGTCATAACATCAGTTGACGGTATCATATTTAACCCTACGGTCCAAACAGGTACTGAAGAGAAAACGTAGTCCAAAATCTTTAAGGACTCCTCAACCTTCGAAGCAATTGAAAGATCAGTCGGACGTTTCAACAGGTAATCGATTTGCTATCCTGGATAGTGAAAGAAATGAACCGGAACCACCAGGTAAGGCGTATAAGCCTCCCCCTATTTATTTAAGAGAACAGAACTCAAATGAAGTTATTAAGAATATTATTACTTCTATTGGTGAGAACTCCTTTCATGTTGTCCCCCTTAAACCAGGTAAGCTTTTTGAAACAAAGATTCAAACTTATAGTGAAAACTCTTACCGCAAATTGGTTTCCGACTTTGATAAGCAGAGGCGGAATTATTACACATACCAATTGAAAAGCAGCAAAGGTCTGCAGATAGTGATTAAGGATATTGACTCCTGCGTCGATCCTAGTGAAGTGAAGGAGGCTCTGGAAAAATACGGCTTTAATATTAAGTCGGTAGTTAATATTAGAAATAGGGACAAATTACTCCAAAAATGGAGAGGTTTACCCAATATACAATGTAAAGTATCTGCTTAATTGCAGAATCACGATTGAAGAACCCCATAGGAGAAACGGTCCCAAGAATTTGCCAAGAATTTGGCCATACAAGGGCTTATTGCAAGCTCCCCGCCGTTTGCCTAGTTTGTGCTGAACTACACTGCTCTAGCAACTGTAGTCAGCCTAAATCCGAAGAATGTGCCAAAAAGTGTAGCACCTGTGGTGGAAGTCAAACGGCGAACTACAGAGGTTGCGTAATTTATTCTTCAGAGAAGCAAATGCTTGTTGTCAAGGGAAGATCTGCCCCAGTCCGAAGCCATTTTAGCCAAAAAGCTTCGGAATTTCCACAACAACCCCCAATAGGAAATTTTCCTTAAAATAATCAGCATAATCTCAACGGTAGATCGTATGCTGATGTAATATCTTCTCAGTTTCAGCTACCTCCTCTTAATAACAATTTTAGCAAATTAGAGAAAACGCTCGATACTCTAGTGCAGACTATTAACAATTTCAGCAATTCAATGGGCAACATGATGCAAGAGATGATGAGTATGCAGTCTATGTTACTGCAGGCTATTCTAAATAAACTATGAACAGTTTGAAATTATGTTTCTGGAACGCAAACGGCATCCGCCAACACAAAGAAGAATTGGAATACATTCTCAAAAGCAAAGATATTAATGTAATGCTTGCATCGGAAACTCATTTGACCTCGAGAAGTGTATTTTTAATCCGCGGTTACACTGTTTATAACACGAAAGACCCTAGAGATAGGGCATGTGGAGGCACAGCCATTCTTAATAAATCTCGACTGAAACATTCTCCCATGAGTGACCTTTGTGAGAACTATCTTCTTGCAAATACTTTATGCTTTGAGGAATTTCATACATAGTGAGCTCGTCAGTTTATTTCTCCCTCAGATTTTCCATTACGGAGACACTATACACTGATTTCTATAAATCATTGGGATGATATTTTCTGGCAGGTGGCGACTACAATGCCAAGCACACATTCTGGGGGTCACGGCTGATTACCCCGAAGGGCCGTGTTTTGTTTGATGCAATTTCTAAAATGAGTTAAGATGTGATCTCAAGTGGAGAACCTACTTTTTGGCCAACAGATCGGCAGAAAATACCAGATCTTATTGATTTTGGAGTAACAAAGGGTATCCCAAGTAACTTGGTAAGGGTTGAATCCTCGTTAGACCTCTCCTCGGATCACACACCCACTTTTATTACCATTTTAAACCCCCAAGAAATTGTATCATTCACTGGTGATTTAGCACTGACAGGCAGAAGAACAAATTGTCTAAAATATAAAAAATGTCTCAGTACTCATTGCACGGAAAACATACCGCTAAGAACACTATACGACCTCTCGATATGTAATTTAGAATCAAATCTCAAACTTGCTGCTAAACTTGCTACTGAACCCCCCCGACAAAACAGACAAAATGTAATTTTTTCTGCGGATGTCGAACGACTCTTAAATGGAAAAAGAAGAGCTCGAAGAGAGTGGCAACTGCACAGATCTCCACAACTCAAGCAACGCTTGAAACAATGTACAAAAAACTTGCAACGGTTACTTAAACTCCAGAAAACTGCTTCACTTAATAGATTCCTTGAGAACTTGGATCCTACATCAGCAACCGATTACTCGTTATGGCGTGCTACGAAAAATCTTAAAAGACCTGTCGTATGTAAGCCTCTTTTGCTTAAATCAAACGGAGGTTGGGCACATAATGATACCGAGAAAGGAGATCTGTTTGTAGAACATTTGAAATAAGTATTCACGCCAAATATACCATATTCTATAGAAGAGTTGCCACCATTTGTTCCCCAGCACATAGCAGATTACCCCATAATCGTTTGAGATTCGGGAGGTCAAAAAGGCGATCTTTGAATTAAACTCCAAAAAGCCCCTGGTATTGATAATATCTGTAACAGGATGCTCATAGAGCTACGCCGTGTAGCATTAAGAATAATGCTTTTTATTCTGTTAGAAAGCTATATTACAAACAGAAAATTTACCCTCTCGGAAAAAGTTTTATCAGCTTCCCCCAGGATATACAAGCGAGAGTACCACAAGGTAGTATAATGGGTCCACTGTTGTATATTTTATACACTTCGGACATGCCATTGAATGACAACACTCACACATCAACATTCGCTGATGATACGGCAATACTTAGCGTTCATAATGATCCGCTAATAGGATCTAGATTGCTTCAGATCCACATAACAGTTTTGGAGGACTGGCTAGATAGATGGAAAATTAAGGTTAACTAGCAGAAATGTATTCATATGACTTTTACTTTAAGAAGAGAAACTTGCCCGCCGATCCGGATTTATGGTCGGAACATACCGCAAGATACATGTGTAAAGTATCTTGGTATCCATATTGACCGTCGTCTCACATGGAAAAGTCATATAGAAGCGAAACTTACCCAAATAAAGTTAAAGGCTATTCAACTCTCTTGGTTAATCGGTAGAAACTCTAAACTTGCCTTGGATTGTAAACTATTACTATACTACTCGATTATAAAACCCATATGGTGCTATGGAATTCAGCTCTGGGGTACTGCCCCATCATCTAATATTATGAAAATTCAGAGAAGGCAAAACAAGCTCTTGAGAATTCTTACAAACGCCCCCTGGTATGTTAGGAATGACAACATTCATAAAGATCTCAATGCACCCTTAGTTAGTAACGAAATCACTAGATATAGGGCATAGGCGACTGATGGAGGGACACTGCAGACCTATCAAACATATGAAGGAAAAATTTTCAGATGCCACACATATCTATGAATATAAATTTATGAACAAATGAAAATTCGTCTGGCACTGGCTGAACTTAATATTAAGATTTAGTTTTAAGATTTGCATACTTATTGTTAGTTTACAAAATTAGGTGAAGATTTAATAAATAAATAATGTAAAAAAAAATTCTCACGCCATGTACAGTAGGAATATTTTTTTATATTTTGGAACCCGAACCTGGTTAAATTTTTCGGTTTAGCGGGTTCGGGTTCAAAGCTTTTATAAACAGCGAACCTGAACCCATTTGGGTTCGGTTTCAGTCCCTGGTGCTCAGGTTCAAGTAATACGACTAGCTAATAACTAGAATAAACAACGGTTCTGTGTTCAAATAATACGACTCGCTAACAGCGAGAATAAACAATGGTTCTCGTGTTCAAATAATACGACTAACTAATAACAAGAATAAACAACGGTTCTCGTGTTCAAATAATACGATTAGCTAATAACGAGAATAAACAACGGTTCTCGTGTTCAAATAATACGACTAACTACAAACGAGAATAAAAAGAGGTTCTCGTGTTCAAATAATACGGTTAGTTAATTATGGAAATAAACAATGGTTCTCGGGGAGGGAGGCAGGAATCGGTAGAGAAATCAAGTAATACCCCCTTTTCTGATCGAAGTATTACCCGATTCGTCCCCCGGTTCTAGTTCTTCTTACAGCCTTTAACTTTCACACTATATGTTCATAATTTTCCCAACCTAATGAGAATTATATACGGTGTTGCTGTAAGTATAATATTATGTTATGTATGCGTAAAAGTAGTAATACTGGATATGAGGATAAGTAGATTCGTAACCGCACGTTACGTACAAGAGAAAGTGGCAATCATGAAATATTAAAATATTTACTAATTTATCTTTTGAGCTTAAGGATCGTTTTTTTATAAAAAATATTATTTGTTTTTCAATATTTCGCTACTCTATTGTGTAGCATATTCAGGAAATAATAAATATGATAAATTATAAACAAAATAAAATTTTTTTAAAAATTTTTACAAAAATGTTTCCTAGGCAACATACACTCGTATATATACGAGTAAGCAAAAAAAATCTTTAAACAAAAAACATAATAAACAATTAACAATAGTAAATAAATTAATAATTTACAATATTAAAACCTAAATCCATTAATATAATATATGTTATAAATTAATATAATATATACTATTTCTTATGTATTAAATATCTATAATTCTGAGCTACATTTTCAATATCTGCCTTAAAATCAATTCTATGTGTTGTTGGTGTATTAATTATCTGTAATATTTGTAATATGTAGTTAAAACCGATACATTTTCAAAGTCTGGATAGTGATTAAATATCGAACAATGAGAAGATAATGTTGTCTTCTGTGAATTAATATTTCTATATGTGTGATCTGATTTATGTCCTGCTATTCTAGTTCTTAATTTGTTTTTCGTTCTATCTATATATACTTTATCACAAATCCCTCTGTCATGGTACATGGTATTTTATATACCATATTAGACATGTCTAATATTTTTATTTTATCCTTTGTCTTACTATATAATTTAGTTATTGTGTTGAATGATTCAAAAGCTATTCTATATCTACACTCACAATATATTTTCCGTTACCGTCTGTAGTTTATTTAAAAAGTAATACGTAGAGTTTGTTTTTAAATAAAGAATCAATTAAATATCATAGAAATATAGTTTTTAGCTATTTGAATCAGTCATTGAAAAAACAAACTATAAAAATTCACAGACATTCAGTAGGAGTTGATATTTTCTGTTAAATGTAAAACTTTATGTTTTCTTTTTCTAAAAATAGAAATTCATGTAATTCCTTTTTATTTTTTCACCAAAATAGTTTAGTTGTGAGCGTTGTGGTGTAATGGGTAGCGCGTTTGACTGTTACACATAAGGTTGTGTAACAGTCTCTTCCTCATACATATCGTATCGTCCTCCTTCGGTGTTTTAATAGCACTTAACCCCACCAAAGTATAATAACAAAACAGGACTTTTAACTAAAAAGCTTCAACAATTTGCGCCAACTCCCTATCAAATGGCGATCAACAAATGTTCTAAGATTTATCATCTCGCGCAATTACAGTGTTGCCATATTTGAAGTATTTCACCCTTCACCAACTTTCATCTCTCCGCTATCCCCTTTCCAAAGAAAGCAACACATTACGAGTAATAAGATAACATACATAGAAAATAAAAATATATACATACATCTGTGTGTGTTGTGTTTTGTAAAATTACATACAAATATTAAAAATTTCAATTTGAAAAACAAACCGCAAAAATATTTTTTTCTACGTTTTTTCAGTAAAAAATTTATGGTTATTTTAAACGACTTTCAATTGCTTTTACTACTTTTGTCGATTATTAAACAATGGGTGTGTGTCAAACGGTAGCAAAGTGGCATGGTAAAAAATATTTTTTCTATGGTGAAAAAGTTTTAAATTTTTATGTGTGAAAAAGAATCGAATTTATTTATTTGTTTTGATTTCATTTTGATTTAAAAGCTTTCAAATTTTAAAACTTAAAAAATTTCTATTCTTATGTCAAAAATTCTACTAGCCTTTGGGCTAGTGAAATTTTTTTCACCTCAAAACTGTCATAAATTTACCAAGAAGCATATTAAAAAATTTTTTTTCTATGGTGAAAATGTTTTAAATTTTTATGTGTGAAAAAGAATCGAATTTATTTATTTGTTTTGATTTCATTTTGATTTAAGAAGCTTTCAAATTTTAAAACTTAAAAAATGTATATTCTTATGTCAAAAATTCTACTAGCCTTTGGGCTAGTGAAATTTTATTCACCTCAAAACTGTCAAGAATTTACGAAGAAGCTAATTATAATGAAAAATCAGTAGTAATCTTAGATTCTATTTTCGATTAATTTAATAAGCATTTTAGATTATTTTTAACGAAATAATATTTTAAGTGTACAGGTTGGTTGAAAAGTGCATGCGCTCACCAAGAGATGGCAATGCTAGCTCCAAACTTTTTTTTTCTCAAGTTGGTATAACTGTCCTGAGAACACATGCAAAGTTGCAAGTCATTCTGTCAATTCTTTCTTTGTTTACAAGCCATTTGAAAATGACGTGTCATTGATTTTTTTTTAATATGGAAAAGATTGAATATCGTGCAGTCATTAGATTCTTTGTTTTGAAGGGTTTAAAAGCAAAGGAAATTTATGAACAATTGTTAGAAGTGTATAAGGAGTCCTCACCTTCAAAACGCACCGTTGAATTTTGGGCTGGTGAATTTAAACGTGGTCGTACCAGCCTTGAAGGCGATCCACGCGAAGGACAACCAAAACCTTCAACCACAGCAGAAATCATTGAGCAGGTATATAATATGGTTAGTGAAGATCCAAGTTCGACTAAGCGTGAAATTGCTAATGCCATAGGCATCTCAGACGAACGAGTACTCCATATTTTACATGAAGAATTACGTATGTTTGGAAAGTTAGTGCCGCACACATTAACAATTCAACAAAAACTGGATCGAAAACAATTTCTCAGCGCAATTTGGAACGTTTTAAGCCAAATGATACCGACTTTTATAACTATGGATGAGACTTGGATCTACCACCATGGTCCTAAATTGAAACAAGAACGTTTGCAGTGGACTGAAGCTGGTTGTTCAGCTCCAAAGCAGGTGAAGTCAAAACGATCAGCAAAGAAGGTTATGGCATCAGTTTTTTGGGATGCAAAAGGAATTTTGTTGATTGATTATCTTCAGAAAGGTAAAACAATCAACTCTGAATATTATTGCAGCCTTTTGGATCAGCTGAATGAAAAAAATTCGTGAGAAAAGACCTGGTTTAAAGAAGAAAAAAAATCATTTTTCATCAAGACAATGCACATGCTCACAAAAGTGTTTTGACGATGGCTAAATTTAAAGAATTAAAGTACGAATTGCTTGAACATCCACCGTATTCATCAGATTTGGCTCCCAGTGACTACTATCTCTTCAGAAATCTCAAACCATTCCTTCGTGGAAAGCATTTTTCGTCGAATGAAGAGGCCATAGCAGCCGTAGACGGTTATTTTTCAGAGCTTCCGGAAAACCATTATAAGGATAGGATTAAATTATTAGAAGATCATTGGAACAAGTATATTGAGCTTCTGGGAGATTATATTGAATAAAAAAATATATTTCGTAACAAAAACTGTATTCTTTCATTTCGAGCGCAGGAACTTTTCAACCAACCTTTTAATAAATTTTTAATTCTTTCCTCATTAATTTTATGAAATTCTTTTATCCATCAAATTCTTTGCAGTGTTAATAATAATTTGTTTACTGTTTCGAATAAAAATGTATAATCCTTCCCGAAGCTGTTGGTATTAGATAACAATCAATAATTAAATGATCATATCTTCTTATTACTAAATGATCTAAATAAGGAAGTTTAGAATCATATTATTTTTCCATAGTAAACTTAATATATGGACTAAATTCATTTAATGTCGTTAACATATTAATAATTGCATTCTCAAAAATGACACATAACAAATCTTCTACATATTTTGATATTATTTTAGGGCTAATGTCAAGTTTCTCAATACATGTATCTAATAATTTTTCCATAAATATATCAGCTACAATTGGAGAAATTGGCGATCCCATTGGGAGTCCTTTCTGTTGTAAATATAGCTTTCCGTAGTATTGAAAGTATCTATTCTACTCTACACAAAATTCTAAAATACGTAAAAATAAACTCTTCTCAATAGCTGTGTATTCTTCAATAACATTGCATTTTTCTTCTATAGAGCAATTCCATATGAAAACGATCAAAATTGGCAAATTTTTGGACAACCCCTCTCCGATTTTAAAATAAATAGTCTCAATCGATTGCCCAGCAAAAAATAATGTACCTACATATTTTTTTATAGTGACTGGTTTAGTGGTGGTGTACACCACTGTCATGTGACAAAATTGAAGAATTCTTCATAAGGGACCTCATTGAAAGTTGCTTAAAAAAAAAACTACTAAAGCGATCGCAACGAGTGATAGCTCGTTGGAAAGGTATTGAATCAGGCTTTAATTGAAAATTTACCTTTTTTCCCATGAAAATTAAATTTTCCCATGAAAATTAAATTTTCCGATTTTCCACAGAAGCTCCTAAATTTTCCGGCTAATTTTATTTTTTTTGGATTCCTCATAATTTTTGCTTTAAGAATCAGCAATAAAAAAATGGGCCCCGACTCCTTGTTTGGACAGGAGAAGAGCATTTAAGAGACCACCTTGTTCTCATTGTTTTTATATTTTTTATAATTGAATTATTTTTAATTATTTAACATTATTTTATTTTATTATTAAAAATACATTTTAAAAATTATTTTACAGTTAAAAATACATTTATGAATACAAAATCTTTCTTATTTTGCTGCTTATACTTAATTACAATATTTATTAAAAATTTCAATTGTCTTGGCATCATTATAAAATTAAAGTAACTTTAAATTTAGCACGTCGGCAGACGAAGAGTACCGCTTTACATTAATTGACATATCAGAAATATTTGGTATGAAGCAATGAAACTTTTGCGTTCCAGTTATAGTTTTGACAGATTGTAAAAATTTTTTTTATTCTTGTACTGAGAAGCCGCGCCGTCTGAGAAAAACGTTACTTTGTCGATTGCATCGAATTTTGATCTTAAGAATTCAAACAGTTTCATTTGAAATAAATAAACGGACACATAATTATGAGCTAAACTCTCCGCGACAACAACAAGGCTTACGGTCTGTAGTTCGTTATCTTCGTTTTTGAAATAAATGCAAAAAGGATGCACCGTGCACTGGTCGTTTGCCCAGTGATAAGCCTGAATTTCATCCTGAACGAGAAAAGTGTAATTCTCGGCAAAGTCGCTTATCACAATGAATTCATTTTGGGCTAATTTCTCCTTACTTTCCTTTAGAAATTTCGATTGCATCTCGGATATGAAATGGTGCGCCTTCAGTTCATTCAACTTGAATCCGAATTCCTCGATGAATTCCGGAATCTGCATTACCACGGTCTCAAGGGAACATCTGCCGCTGCTAATTATCCACTGTTTGAAATGCACCTCCTGAATTAACAGCTGTTCAAACTTTTCCGCCAAATATTGCTCTAGCTCGTCAATCTTCGGACAATTGTCGCATTTTGACAGATGACAATTTTCCGTGGGGTATGCGCACAACGACTTCGACAGGAGGTCCCTATATGTTTCAATTTCATCGTGAAATACTATCAATTTCTTGCATGGAAAGAACATTAATTTGATGTTTTGATGAAACATGCAAACGCAGACTGAATGCGTTCCGTGCCTGTCTAATGCCAGCACGCATTCTTTTGGTCGTAGGATGGCAAACTTAGAAAATCCCACTTTTTCTGCTGGGTATTTCTCTTTGAACTGATGGTATGCTTCGGATAGATTACATAATAATAATCTGCGCTGCTTGTGTACTTTTTCTCCATCTTCACGTGTGATAACATAGTCACGTGTACCTGGGCAGGCGCGGCTGTTGTCATCATTGCAGTAAAAATCTTGAATCAATTTCACCGTTGCTTCGCTGAGGGTCCTTGAGCCAAATTTCTTGGTGGGAGTCGCCAATATGCCCTTCTGTCGAACTAATTCTTTGCTTCTTCTCGCGATGTAAAAAGATGTTTGAAACTGTTCAGAAATCCTGCGTATAGACCATGATTGAGGCAGCACAGATAAAATGAGATATTTCTCCGGAAAAGTGGTCGCTAAATTGAATTTTCTTTTCAACTGCTCAATCATTTGTTTGCCGTCATCAACGTCATCTGCTTGACTGCATTCGTTATCAGAGCCTTCGTCAAATATTGTCGCGATTGCACTCATAACCTTGCCTTTTTTATCTTTCCTGTATTTTTCACTTCGCAACTTTCTTTTTCTAATAGGCGTTTCACCTAAAGTGGTAATAGCCTCATTCAAAGGACTCAAAGACATATTGACCACCGGAATGTCTGCCTCACTATCAGATGAAACATTTTGTTCAATTGTCATTTCACTCTCGGATTGTGGTTGCATTTGTTTCAATGCATTTGCTTGTTGAGACAAATCGATTTTACAATTGGGGCAAATGAATTGTGCTTCTTCACCGTATTGTATATTTAATTCATTCATGTATCGCTTCGAAACACCAGTTAATTTTAATACTTTTATCTTTTTCGAACGATGTCCACTCTTGTTAAACGGATTGCAGCAAAATTTATTAATTTTACTTAAAATTGTCTTTACAGCTTCACTCTTTACTTTAGAAAAAAAAAAACACTTTAACACTTTCACGTTTAGTATTCAACTGAAATTTGACTCAGAGTGTGTGAAGTATTTATATTTATTTTTTGGTAAAAAATAGGTAAAAAAAAATAAGCGATATTTGCTTTTCTTTAATAGGAAAATTTGCGTGAACTACTGGTCATAAAATGTTTTTTAAAGAGGGACTTAATTGGTTACTGCCAATAAGCCGACCACAGGTCATAAAATGTTTTGTAAATTTTTTAAATTACCAGGTAATAAATATTTCGCCATATTTATGGAAAATCCGTGTTTTATGACTTGTTTCTGCACGTGTCATTTTAGGCGAAATATTTATTACCTGGTAATTTAAAAAATTTACAAAACATTTTATGACCTGTAGCCTCAGTCGGGTTTGCTGTGCCATTACATGTGCCATGGATTTATGGCCGATCTTGTGAAGGCAGGCAGACCATATTCACTACACACTCAACTTGGGGCTCTTAAAAAAATTGATTTTTTCTTCATAAATGTATTTTTAACTGTAAAATAATTTTCAAAATGTATTTTTAATAATAAAATAATGTTAAATAATTAAAAATAATTCAATTATAAAAAATATAAAAACAATGAGAACAAGGTGGTCTCTTAAATGCTCTTCTCCTGTCCAAACAAGGAGTCGGGGCCCATTTTTTTATTGCTGATTCTTAAAGCAAAAATTATGAGGAATCCAAAAAAAAATAAAATTAGCCGGAAAATTTAGGAGCTTCTGTGGAAAATCGGAAAATTTAATTTTCATGGGAAAATTTAATTTTCATGGGAAAAAGGTAAATTTCTGAGAAAAATTAGGAAAATTTTATTTTTCAATTAAAGCCTGATTCAATACCTTTCCAACGAGCTATCACTCGTTGCGATCGCTTTAGTAGTTTTTTTTTAAACAACTTTCAATGAGGTCCCTTATGAAGAATTCTTTAATTTTGTCACATGACAGTGGTGTACACCACCACTAAACCAGTCACTATAAAAAAAATATGTAGGTACATTATTTTTTGCTGGGCAATCGATTGAGACTATTTATTTTAAAATCGGAGAGGGGTCGTCCAAAAGGTGATCGCTTTCATATGGAATTGCTCTATAATATTTATTACTAAATCAATAGGAATACTTGGGAATAAGGAAACTACATCAAGAGATACTAATTTTTCGTCATCTTCTTGTAAAATAATCTTTTTTTAAAATCAAATGAGTTTTCCACATTGTACTTAGATTTTCCCGTAATATTCTTTAAAATGTCAGAAATGCATTTACAGCGTCCAGAAGATGGAGAATTAATAAAAGAACATATTGGTCTTAATGGAAAATCTTCCTTTGTATTTTAGATAGTCCATATAACCTAGGTGCATTAGCAATATTAGTCTTAAGTTTAATTTTTTCTATATTCGTAATAATTTTCTTTCTAAAAAGTTCTTCAACTAAATTATTATTAATCTTTTGTAGTTGACTCGTTGGATCCTTATTTAGAAAACTATGTTTCGTAATATCTCGTACTATATTTATATTGTTCATTTTTGTATCATAATCTTGCCTCTTGATAGCTGATGTGGTATTACCTTTATCAGCTCTCAAAATATCCTATTTTTCCTTAAGAAAATTTCGGCTCCCTATTTGTCAGTCTCATTTTATTTAAATGGTTACACGGTGCTAAACTGAAAAAAAACTTGCGAAATGACCTAGTGTAGGCTGTAGGTCTAGCTGAGTGTATTATATAACCGGTTTTATAAGTTGAAATATACCCTCAAAATTTCGAGATATGGGGAAAAGAGTAATTTTTAACCGATTTACACGAATAAAAGCTTGTTTTACTCAGAAGGAGACTGACTTTGAGATTATTGTTGTTTTAAAAGAAGATTCGAAAAAACCCTCGTAGAAAATGAAAAAGTTAAAAAAAAAAATAAAAATTTTTATATTATTAAAAAAATCAATTATATAAATAGTATACGGGAAGTATACATATTTCGAAAGAGCGCGTTCATTTCTAATAAATGCCGTTGACCGTTTCGAAATCGGTTAAAAAATGACTGAGTTAGAAAAGTTTAAGTGCGCCAGTCCAAAAAAAAATACTCTTTTCCCCATATCTCGAAATTTTTAGGGTGTATTGCAACTTATAAAATCGATTATATAATACATTCAACTAGACTTACAACCTACACTAGGTCATTTCACAAGTTCTTGCAATTTTTTTTTTGTAGCAGCGTGTTATCTATAACGTTCGTTAGTCTATTTCTAGTTATTTCCTGTTCTTTCTCATCCGTTATTGTCTGTATACAATCTTCTGCTTCAATTATCATTCTTAACTTTGGAAAATCATCTTTTCTAACCGGTAATGCATGCTTGTGTCCTAATGAAAGAATCCACTGTATGTCTATCAGAATATTTAAGTCAGTCTTATTTATAAACCATTTATTATTAAATTTAATTTTTTAGCCCTCTCTTTGTATATTCTTTAAACATTCAAATATCCTTTTATGAACTCTTCTTACCTTTTCATTAAATGATGTTGCAATTATCTCTTCGTATCTTAAAAATTCCTTCAATACATTTTCTGTTAAATATTTCTCCAAATTACGTTTTTATCAATTCTATCGCACTTAAAATTTTGTTGTGTAAATATTGTGTATAGTTAAAATTTTTTCCTGAATTGCTATAAGTCCTTCCATCTTAAAAATATTTGTGATATTCTTTGTAGAATTTGAAATTAGTTTTGGAATAATTCCCATCGGGGAGTTTGAAATTTGAAATACGCCTTCCTGGGAGTATGTGCTAACTACTTTAAAAGGTAAATTTTAGAATTTTGGCCAGTGACGCTGTAAGAAAAGTTGGTTCCACTTGAGGTGTAGACATCCATCAAGGTGGGATTTTTGTAAATTCCTACGGGGAGGGGGACTAACTCACTGACAAGCTACATTTTGAATTTTAGCCAGGAACGTGTTAAAAAAGGGGTTTAAAAGGAAGAAATGTCTTCCCTTTAACAGCTTGGCCATACCGCTGGACCTAGGAAGTTGAAATTTGGTATGCAGGTTTCTTCTTCAGTGTAGATAACAGCTAAGATAGCAATTTTGGAAAATCCAACGGGGAGGACAAAAATGGGAAAATTACCCCCTTGATGACTTGCCAAAACTACTCGAGCTGGGAGGTTGAAATTTAGTACAAGTGTTCCCCCTCCAGCATAGACATCCACCCAAGTTGGATTTTTGGAAATTCCTACGGGGAGGGGCAAAAGGAGGAAAAGTCACCCCTGCCCAAACCGATTTAGCTAGAAAGCTGATATTTGCCATATGTGCAAATATATGTTAATTTATTGATAATGTACATTTTATAATTTTGGCCAGGAAAGCGGTAAAACTGGGGCTTCTAAGAGCGAAAAGTCTCCCCCCTAACAATCTGCCAAACCACTGGACCTAGGAAGTTGAAATTTATATTACGGGTTCCTTCTCCCGTGTTGACAACAGCTAGGACGGTATTTTTGGAAAATCCAACGCGGAAGGGCATAAAAGGAAAATAAATCTCGCCCTTGATGTCCTGCGAAAACCTCTGGAGCTGGGAAGATGAAATTTACTACATTGGTTCCTCCTCTGGCAAAGTCACCCACCCTGGTGGGATTTTTGGAAATTCCTGCGGAAAGGGGCAAAAAGCCTGCCAAAACAAATGCACATTTACAATGGAGGAAAATTAACAAATTTTCAAAGGTGCAAATTTGCATATATGCAAAAGTGTAAATGTAAAAATTTGCAATAGTGCAAATTTGCAAAATTGAAAAATTGATGGTTTGATATATTGATGGATCGATAGTTTGATAGATTAATGGTAATGTAAATGTGCAAATATGCAAATGTGTAAATATGTTCATGTGCAAATGGGTAAATATGAAAATGGGCAAATGTCTTAAGGTAAAAATGTGTAAATGTGTAGATATGGAAGTATTTATTTGTTTATTCAAATTGGCCCAGCCCAAACCGCAGGAGGTAGGATGCTGAAGTTTGGTATGTAGATTCCCCCTGCGGCAGAGACATTCGCTAATACGAGGTTCTTGGAAATTCCTTCGGGGAAAAGCAAAACCCCTTTCACGGGCTGCCCAAACTCCTGTAGCTAGAAACCTGAAATTTGAAATATGCTTTTTTTGGAGTATGTGCTAACTCATCGATGAAGTCTCCCCCTTAACAGCCTGCACAAATTCCGTTGCACAAAGGAAGTTTAAATTTGGTATGCAGGCTCCATATCCAGTGTAGATAACAGTTAAGACGTAATTTTTGGAAAATTCAACGGGGAGGGCAGAGAAGAGAAAAATTCCTACAATTGCCAAAACCGCTGGAGCTGGGAAGTTGAAATTCGGTGCAAAGGTTTCTCCTCCGGTTTAGACATTCACCTAGGCCGGATTTTTGAAAATGTGTACGGGGAGGGGCAAAAAGGTGAACAGTCTCCTCCTTAACGGGCTGTCCCCACCGATTTAGCCAAAAAGCCTAAATTTTAAATACGTGTTAACTGGAGTATGTGCTAACCCATTTATAAGGTACTGTAACAGGGTTTTCTCGTCGGCTGAGGTAGTTCAGTCATGTCAAGGGTCTACTTGAGGACCCGAAAACCTTAAGTAATAACCCAATTGATTTTACCCTTTTTTGGGGCTTATAAATCCCTCTTTATTCAAACAATTAATTTCATCTACAATAAATAAATATATCTCACGAATTGCAACACCCTTAATCTCCACACGGGTACACTCTACTGACTCGGTTACGGGCTCGGCAGGTAGTCGTCTACTGACTTGGTTACGGGTTCGACAGGTAGTCGTCTACTGACTCGGTTACGCCTTCGGCAGCTAGTCGTCTACTGACTCGATTACGGGTTCGGCAGGTAGTCGGCTACTGACTCGGATACGGCTTCGGCAGCTAGTCGTCTACTGACTCGGTTACGGGTTCGGCAGGTAGTCGTCTTCTGACTCGGATACAGGTTCGGGTTGGCGACCTCCTCGGCGTCGCATATAATCCCACTGAAAAAAATTATATCAGACCGCGAAGGCTGCAAAGTTAGAACAGCCCGCGAAGGCTGTAAAATTAGAACAGTCCGCGAAGGCTGTAAAATTAGAACAGTCCGCAAAGGCTGTAAAATTAGAACAGTCCGCGAAGGCTGTAAAATTAGAACATTCCGCGAAGGCTGTATAATTAGAACAGTCCGCGAAGGCTGTGAAATTAGAACAGTTCGCGAAGGCTGTAAGGTTAGAACAGTCCGCGAAGGCTGTAAAATTAGAACAGTCCGCGAAGGCTGTAAAATTAGAAAAGTCCGCGAAGGATGTGAAATTACAACAGTCCGCGAAGGCTGCAAAATTAGAACAGTCCGCGAAGGCTGTAAAATTAGAAGTCTATCGCCCAGGATTACTCGTTACTGGTCTCGTGTAAATACTACAATAAGGCAATCGACCGAAGTCTTTTGCCTTTGGAATGCCTGAATACCCACCAGTGATAAGTTATGGCAGCTCAGGTAAACCACACCGAACGACTACAAACATTGTCTACTTATTAAAAAATTGCATCAACTAAACGAGAATTGCATGCGGCTAAAAACTAAAACAAATAAATTAAGTGTTACTAACTAGTAGTGTGTGATGTAAAACAGACACAAACTAGTTTGAATAAAGTTTAAACACAACATACACACGAACCTATATAAAATATACAGGCTATGCCCATGTTGTATTTACATTGCGTAAAACTTCAGTTCGTCTACACCGCAAGCAATTTAATTTTAGAATAAACTCTATGATTATGTAAGTAGCCAAATCGGAGTAGTAATTTGCGACGTTACATCCCCCCCTTACTTCGGAGAGCGATGTTTGGATATTAACTGGCTGAATGGTTGATTTTATTTTTGTGAATGGGCGAGTTTTTGGTCCGGAGACCCGCACTTCCAAGATGGTAACATTTACCTTTCAAATGAAAGGCTCTGTCCTGATTTTATCACGAAACGGGGCTGTACTTCGGCTATAATAACAATTGCCGAAATTCGGCGAGTGCATTTCGAAGGAATTGTGCTGGTGTTCTGCTAGTGTCGGGTGACCATAAACTGGAACGGAGGGAAGTGGCGTGGTCAGCGTATTTTTGGATGCGGGTCTTCGCGAAGAAGCTGGTTCGGGAGATGGTGTTATCGAAGTTGAATGCGATGGAGTTTTGGTTCTGGTAGTCGGGACAGGAATGATATTCTTTTGGTTAGACGTAAGGGATACACGGATAGACTTGCTTGGGCTCTTTCGAGGCTTTCGATTTTTCTGGCATTTGGTAGTTGTCTTCGGTTTTTTTGGCATCGGCTGTTGGGCAATCTTTTTATTCTCGTGGTTTCCTTCGGTAGTTACAATGCTTTCATCACGAGTACTGATGAGACTTTCGACCGACAAAACTTTTCGGCGTTCGGGTTTCGGCCTACACGATCCATAAAATCCATCCCAAGTACCACTGAAGTGGCTAGCTTCGGAACGACGGCGGCCAGCACATGAATATTGGTTCCCTTATATTGTACATCAATTGGATAAACCATGCAATGTTGAAGAGATTTGTTGGCCATTTCCACTAGACATTTGTTTCTTGGTTTAATATTCCTCTCTTCTAAATATTTTCGTACCGAAATATCAATACAAGTTCGTGAACCTCCGGTATCCAGTAACGCATGTATTTGGCGGCTGTATATGTTAATAGGTGCATAGTGCCGGCTATGGTTAAAATCAGAGCTAAATTGGGTAATAGTCATTGTGGGATATCGACATTTGCAATTTCGGGATAATATGCTACCCTTTCCACAATGCGAACAAAACAATTTCTGAGGGTTCGGACATTGCCATCGTTGATGTCCTTTTCCCCTGCATCTCCAACAATAACTAGTACGGACGTAAGTCGATAACATATGATATGTTTGTGGTCGTTCGCTACGCTTCAATTCCTCAAATTCATTTGCCATTTCTATTAGCTCGTCTAATGTCTTGAAATCGCTTCGACGCACGTAGTACCTATACTCCGTTCGCAAACCATCGTAAATGCGATCCAGGTGATCGCGCTTTTTCAAATCAGGATGTTGTCGTGCAAGCGTAAGCCTATTTATTACATAATCTTTCGCACGTTCGCGAGTCATTTGCTTGCGATTGTAAAACGTCTGTTCAAGATGAGCTAGGTACCTCGGTAGAAATAATTTTATGTCTTCGTGCCTAAAGGTGTCCTATGTGGTAATTTCGGTTCGTTTTACTCTGAACCATTTAAGCGCATTTCAACTCAACATACCAAGAAGTGCAGGAAGTAGTCGGTTTAAAGGTATGCTGTAGCATTCGGCCAATTATTCAAACCGTTCAAGAAATTCCATATTGTCCGTTTCGCCAGTGAATTTCAAGTCCCATCTCTGAGCAGTGTTCATGACCTCGACGTCCGAAATATCAACTCGAGTCGGCTTCCTTGGTGTGGGAACCGTTAAACTACAACCATCTTCGTAAATTACATCCTTCTCGGCAGATGTAACCTCGTCTTCTAATTCCTTTAACAAATTCTCCGAAGATGCCCTTAAACGTTTTGCCCGAATGTGTTCGGTAAATTTTTTGCGCAGTTGTTCGACTGTAAAGCCGACGGTGGGTATTCCGCACCTTCGGCAATGTTCTACAAGTTACACTTTCTTTAGTATGTAAATCCATCCGAGTGTATCAATTGTCAGAGTGTGGCTGGAGGATAAGGGTTCTGTTGTGTTGCCACTACGTTTCTGATTCAATTCCTCCTCGCTGGCGGTGGTGTCGGTGTTTCCGCTTTTCGATTTTGAAGTGAGTCCCTGCTCGGGCGCCATTTTGTAACAGGGTTCTCTCGTCGGCTGAGGTAGTTCAGCCATGTCCAGGGTCTACTTGAGGACCCGAAAACCTTAAGTAATAACCCAATAGATTTTACCCTTTTTTGGGGCTTATCAATCCCTCTTTATTCAAACAATTAATTTCATCTACAATAAATAAATATATCTCACGAATGGCAAAACCCTTAATCTCCACACGGGTACACTCGGTGTAAAGTATCTCTCGGCAACGCAATGGTCTACTGACTCGGTTACGGGTTCGGCAGGTAGTCGACTACTGACTCGGTTCCGGGTTCGGCAGGTAGTCGTCTACTGACTCGGTTACGGCTTCGGCAGCTAGTCGTCTACTGACTCGGTTACGGGTTCCGCAGGTAGTCGGCTGCTGACTCGGTTACGGCTTCGGCAGCTTGTCGTCTACTGACTCGGTTACGGGTTCGGCAGGTAGACGTCTACTGACTCGGATACAGGATCGGGTTGGCGACCTCCTCAGCGTCGCATATAATCCCACTGAAAAGAAATTAGAACAGACCGCGAAGGCTGTAAAGTTAGAACAGTCCGCGAAGGCTGTGAAATAAGAACATTCCGCGAAGGCTGTAAAATTAGAACAGTCCGCGAAGGTTGTGAAATCGAACAGTCCGCGAAGGCTGTAAAATTAGAACAGTCCCTGAAGGCTGTGAAATTAGAACAGTCCGCGAAGGCTATAAAGTTAGAACAGTCCACGAAGGATGTAAAATTATAATAGTCCGCAAAGGCTGTAAAATTCGAACAGTCCGCGAAGGCTGTAAAATTAGAACAGTCCGCGAAGGATGTAAAATTAGAACAGACCGCGAAGGTTGTGAAATTGAACAGTCCGCGAAGGCTGTAAAATTAGAACAGTCCCCGAAGGCTGTGAAATTAGAACAGTCCGCTAAGGCTATAAAGTTAGAACAGTCCGCGAAGGATGTAAAATTAAAATAGTCCGCAAAGGCTGTAAAATTAGAAGAGTCCGCGAAGGCTATAAAATTAGAACAGTCAGCGAAGGATGTAAAATTAGAACAGTCCGCGAAGGCTGTAAAATTAGAACAGTCCGCGAAGGCTGTAAAATTAGAACAGTCCCCAAAGGCTGTGAAATTAGAACAGTCCGCGAAGGCTGTAAAATTAGAACAGTCTGCGAAAGCTGTAAAATTAGAACAGTCAGCGAAGGCTGTAACATTAGAACAGTCCGCGAAGGCTGTTAAATTAGAACAGTCCGCGAAGGCTGTAAAATTAGAACAGTCCGCGAAGGCTGTAAAATGAAAATTATTAAAAATCAACCAACCGAAGTCTAAATCCCAGGATTACTCGTTACTGGTCTCGTGTAAATACTTCAATAGGGCAATCGACCGAAGTCTTTTGTCTATAAAATGCCTAAATACCGACCAGTGATGAGTTATGGCAGCTCAGGTTAACCACCCGAATGACTACAAACATTGTCTACTTATTAAAAAATTTCATCAACTAAACGAGAATTGCATGCGGCTAAAAAGTAAAACAAATAAATAAAGTGTTACTAGCTAGTAGTGTGTGATGTAAAACACAAACAAACTATTTTGAATAAAGTACAAACTCAACATACACACGAACCTATGTAAAATATACAGGCTATGCTCAAGTTGTATTTACATTGCGTAAAACTTCAGTTCGTCTACACCGCATGCGATTTAAATTTAGAATAAACTCTATGATTATGTAAGTAGCCAAATCGGAGTAGTAATTTGCGACGTTACAGTGCATTTTAGGTACATACTTCAAATTTCAGATTGCTAGCTAAAGGGTTTGGTGGGAACCTACACTCTAATTCATTTCTGTTGAAATTTACCCAACTTATAGTTGGAAACTATACTCCTACTATAAGTTTGGAAAATTTACGCGTGTGCGTAATCAAAAAAAGGTACACACAATATGCGTAAGTTGGTGCACATTTAATGGGTAATTTTACATCGAAAGTGCGTAAAAAATTACATGAAATTTTAAAGATAATTCGCAAATTTACTTAAATTGTGCGCAAGAAAATCTATCTATATGTGTAAATATACGCATGAAATGTCTAAAAATTCATTTCTAAATGCATGAAAATAACAAAAAATGCGCATATTTACCAACGCAATGCTTTAAATTAAACTGCGCAAAAACAATTAAAATATAAGACAATAAATTTATTTTTATTTCATAAATTTATGATTTTTAATTATTAATTAAAAATATAATAAAGAATGCATTAAGCAATATTTAGATGATTTAGCGCAGCTTTCTAATGGGCATGTAAAGTAATGGTCACCTTCAATTTATAGTGTGCTTCATGATATATATCCTCTTCTTTGCAGAGATATATATTTTATTCATCCGTGCACTTCAAAAGTTGGCTGTTGTTGTCTTGAAAATATGTGGATCATGTTTTTCGAAATTGTATATCAGTTTTTTTTTGTATGGACGTAGTAAAAATGATTTTGATTTATTATACCTTTTTTGGTTTTCTTCATTTTTTATGTTTTTCAATTTTAAAATGTCAAAATATTTAATACCATTCTAATTTAATATAATTACAAAATTTGTGCGTAAAATGTTAATTTAATAAAATAATACTATTTTTAGGCACAAAGTGTTTAATTGTAATCATATTATGTCTAAAAATACTTTTTGTGTGTATATGAAAGTGTTTACAGAACAGTTTTACGCATTTGGTGTTTGTATTACATAAAACTTCACCCATTTTATTGTAGTAAATTTACAAACATTTTTTAGAGTGTACATATCAAATTTCAGCGTCCTACCTCCTGCGGTTTGGACTGATCGATGTTGAACGAAATAAATAAGTATTTTTTATTTTAAACAATTACACATTTGTGCATTTTCACATTTACATTAACATTTACATTTACCCCCATTTTTACCACGCCACTGGCCAAAATTCTCAAATGTAGCTTATCTCTAATTTATCACATACTCCAGGGAATGCATATTTAAAATTTCAGATTTCTAGCTAAAGCGGTTTGGGTGGGCCGTAAAAAGGGATAATTTTCCTCTTTATGACCCTCCGCGTATGAATTTCAAAAAATCCCACTTGGGTGGATGTCTACATCGAAGGAGGCACCAATATTCCAAATTGCAAATTCCCAGCTTTTACGGTTTTGGCAGACAGTCAGGGGGGAGAATTTTACCCCTTTTTGCCCCTCCCAGAAGGAATTTCCCAAAACACCATTTTAACGGATGTCTACGCCGGAAGGTCCCCTTCAAATTTCAGCAGGCGTTGCTTTTAATGCTACAATCAATTAATTAAACGTTTATTGAAATTTAAATGTTGGCTATTAACAAATGTGTACAACCGTGAGTCTTCCAGTATATTTCGTATAACACTATGTATGAAGAATGTAAAAACCTTACTAGGATTGCCATTTATTAGAAAACTATACTACAATCTCCCACGCTTAATAGGGTACATGGTCCCCCAAATATGCTGGAGGTCTTCTAATCCGGTTGGATCTTCTAACGCCGTCTCCTTGGATTACTGACTGCTGAGGTTGTAAATGTTGTTCAGAATCTTGGGGTGATTTTTCCCGCAGTGGTGGATCTGAAAACATTACAGACTTTTTGGGTTCTTCTACCCCTGACTTATACAGTTGATTTTTATGAAGTTTTATTTCATAACCATTGTCGAGCTTTATATGGTAATGAAGACGAATAAATTTTGATTTTACGATACCAAATCTCCAACTTGGTTTATTTCTGTCGAGCCATCGCACCCTATCTACCATGCTAATTTGATGACTTTGGGGGTTATTAATATAGACTTCGAATGTTTTATTGAACGCATGGCATCCAATTTGATTCTAAACTCACGACCAAGATATACTTACGATGGATTTTTACCATTTGCTAATGGTGTTGCTCTATATCGAAAACTAATTTATTGAACGTTGATGTTTAACGGTAATTTATCATCCTCTATGGCCTCAATTTTGTTTTTAAAATTTGCACGTATCTTTCTGCTAAGCCTAGAGTATTCAAAAACCGAAACCGAAAACCGGTCAACCGGTTTCTTTATTTTTAAAAACCGATCGGTTTCGAATATTTTGTAAATTCGAAGAAAACCGAAAACTGGTTAACCGGTTTTTTAATTACATCACCAACTGGGTTACTTGGTCTCTTTTATTTTTTCCGAAGACTTATAATCGTTTATTTGGTTATGAGGATTTAGATGTAAGTCTGATAGATTCCGATGAAGACTTAATTTTGTATATTCCAAATACAAATAGTTTAATTTCTGATCTAAATAACACAACAAACAGTATTCGAAATCCTTAAAAAGAGACTGTACAAAATCATTCATCATTATATGATGATTTCATATATCTTGATAAATGCGACAAAAGAACTGAAAAGTTGGAAAATTTATATAATTGTTTCTTGACTATTTGTCCAACATCTACTATTAGTGAAAGAGTATTTTCCACTTCTAGCTTTATCAAAAGCAAACACAAAAATCGTCTTAAAACGAAACATTTAAATTGCATATTATTTCTATAATATTATTTTAGAAGTGAAAAATAGATTTTCTTTTTACATATTTAAAATGTAATATTAAAAAAACTTATTTAATGCCAAACGTTTTAAACGTTCAAATTACTAACGTACCTAATTTTACCCAATTTACAAACTTAATGATCTCTAATCATTTGATATGAATATAGTTTTATAATATTAATTTTTAAGATATTATATTAAAAAATATTAAAACCAATGAATGAAATGTTGAATTGAAATACAATGAAAAAATTATTTTTTTTTTCAAAGAATGTATTTTGTTTATTTTTATTACTTTATATATTAAATTTCTGTTTTTTTTACATAATTAACAAATTATATAAGCTTTTTATTCAAATTAAAAAAAAACCTAAAAAACCGGTTGACCGCTTTTTTCTGCAAAAACCGAAACCGGTTTTTTTTAAATTCTATTTTTCGAAGAAAACCGAAACCGGTTTTTTCAAAAGGCCGGTTTTTTGAATACTCTAGCTAAGCCGTTCGTTGCTGGATGTCCGGGGGCTATAAAGTTTTGGAAAATTTCGTTGTTAATATAATAGTCCTTAAATGATGAACTTTGAAAAATTGAAGCATTGCACAGTGGATAATATAAGGTAAATGCATCTCATAATTGATTTTTGCAAATGTTTGATATTAACCATAAAACAATTTTTATAAAATAATTTATTTCATTGTAAATAATAATTATCAAACTATTTTGTACCAAAAACTTATTCAAATAATCGCTAAACTCGGCTAAAACAGCTCCCTTTCCTAAGCTTAGTAGAGATGAAATAAATATCGCCGAATCCCAAAACCGTTTTTCCATACTGGAAAGCGAAAATAATGATGCCCGGTGATACCTACACCACCAAGACCTCCCCCTATCTATCTAAGAGAGCAAAACTCAAATGAATTTGTTAAAACCCTAGTCAGCCTTATTGGGGAAAACTCTTTTTACATTGTGCCAATAAAAAATGGCAAAATTGTTGAAACTAAGATTCAAGTTCAATGTGAATCCAATTTCAGAAAATTAGTATCATTTCTTGAATCCGAAAAAAAATTATACTTACCAGTTGAAGAGCAGCAAAGGTCTTCAGATAGTGATTAAGGGTATTGAATCATACGTTGACGCACTACAAGTAAAGAAGGCACTCGAAATCAACGGCTTTAAGGTTAAGTCCGTTGTTAATATTAGAAACCGGGATAAGCTCCCCCAACCCCTTTTCCGAGTTGAATTAGAGCTTGGCGACATCAATTTGAAGAAAAATGAAACACACCCTGTTTATCAACCTAGGTACTTGCTACACTATAGAGTTACAGTTGAAGCACCACATAAGCGACGAGGACGCGCCCAGTGTACGAACTGCCAGGTCATATTGTAGACTAGGTCATATTGTAGACTACATCCAGTTTGCGATGAGCTGTATAGCACAGCTGACTGCACCAAACCAAAGACAGTAAATACTGAAAAGAAATGAAGTAATTGCGATAACCCCCATACTGCTAATTAAAGAGGTTGTGAGGTATATTTAAAATTAAAAAACTCAAATTTGAACAAAAAAAATCACAGTTAAAACCGCAATTTTATATTCCACAATACCCACAAATTATCACCAACAGTGCTTCATACTCTGAAGTTCTAAGAGAACAACCACAGCCCCCAAAAACTCCTCACAAGTTAATCCAAATGCACCACTTTCTCAATCTGAACCCCAGATACAAAATTTCAGCAACCATTAAATCCCTGGTTCAAACTGTTAACTTTACAAACTCAATGAGTAATATGATCAGTCAAGAGATGATGAGAAATCAGTCTAATTTGATGCAAGCTTTGTTAACTAAACCATAAACAGTTTAAAAATATGTTACTGGAATGCTAACGGCATATGCCAACATAAAGCAGAGCTCGAGTATTTTCTCAGAAATCAGCAAATTGACGTAATGCTTATTTCTGAGACCCATTTAACCCTGAGAAGTTCATTTTCAATTCGCGGATACACAATGTATGATACTAAGGACCCATGTGGAGGATCAGCTGTTCTCATTAAATCTAGATTAAAACACTTTCTTATGTGTGAACTTTGCGAAAATTATCTTCAGGCCACTACTATATGTTTTGAAGAATTCGATAAGGCCTTAGTGATTTCGTCAATTTATTTTCCCCCCAGATTCTCCATAACGGAGGATTAGTACACAGGCTTTTTCGAATCATTAGGACCGCGTTTTTTGGCAGCTGGGGACTATAATGCAAAGCATACATTCTGGGGGTCACGGCTTGTGTCAAAAGCAGTCACTTGCTATTTTTTTGTCGAGTAAATATATATTTGATATTTTTAAAAGCAAAATGAAGTAAAAAAGCAATGGATTACAAAGGTACAAAATAATACAATTATTTATAGTTTATTAAGAATTTTAAAGTTTAGTTTAAAAAATCAACAATGGACCAGCCGAAGACGCATGTATTTTATATGGATGAAAGGCCTGATTTTGCTAGAGGGACTCTGGTGTTCGGAGCAAACAAATTTTCTGCAGAGGAGGGAAATTTGACCAGAAAACTAAACTCCGTTGTTGCTGAGTGGTAAAAGGTAAGTGTGTGTTGTTTGTGGCTTACGTTTGCCCCAAGCAGCTCATATTTACATTTTTTATTTTTATAGGAATGTAGCAGTGACCGCACCGAACAGACAACAGCAACAGGCAACATAAAAGCTTTCCGATTAACAATCTCACCCACAACCAATCGATAACAAACATTTTTACAAATAAACACATTCTCAAATAAAAATTGATTTCTTTATTGTTATTTTTTTATTTCATTTGTCATATACAGCTGATCACTGTTAAACAGGGTTGTTTTTGTCTTTAAGCAGTTTAGTAGTATTTTTGCTACTTTTAAAGAAAAATGTAACAAATGCTCAAAATATATGACCTGGCATCTCTGTGATTTGACATACATAAGTCAAGTCGATCGAAGGCTTTCGAAATAGAGAAACCCAAATTGATTCGAATTCGAGTGACTTGCTTTCGTTCGACTAGGTTTTCGTTCGAGATCGAGGAACAGGCTATTAAATGAAAAAAGAAGAGCTCGAAGAGAGTGGCAACAGCACAGATCTCCTCAACTTAAGGAACGGTTGAAAGAATGCACTAAAAAATTAGGAAAGTCACTTGAACATAAGAGAACTGCTTTACTAAACAGATATCTTGAAAATTTAGATCCAACATCAAGAACTGACTACTTATTATGGCGTGCAACGAAAAATTTAAAAAGACCTGTCTTATGTAAGCCTCCTTTGAGAAAATCAGACGGAGGTTGGGCTAGAAATGATACTGAAACAGGAGATCTGTTTGTAGAACATTTAAGAAAAGTATTCACGCCAAATATAACAAGTTCTGTAACAGAGTTGCTACCGATTTACCCCAGCACCGAGCAGCTACCCGATTGATGTTTGAGATGAGAGAGGTCGAAAAGGCTATTTTTGAACTAAACCCCAAAAAAGCTCCTGGTATCGATGGAATTGGTAACAAGATGCTTTTGGTGTTACCCCATATAGCATTAAAGACAATTCTCTTTATTTGTAATGCTATTATACTTGAATACTATCCCCCAGAATAGAAAGTTTCACATGCCAGGCAAAGATCACACAAAAGTGGAATCGTATAGGCCTATTAGCCTTTTATCCAATTTCTCAAAGCTGTTCGAGAAAATCCTAATGGAAAAAATAACTGTTTATGTAGAACAAAACAACTGTATTCCAGCACACCAATTTGGTTTCAGGAGAAAACACAGCACCATTGAGCAAGCCCAAAGTCTAGTTACTGTTGTCAGAAAAACGTTCGAGAAGAAAAAATACTGCTCTGCCCTTTTTATTATTGTTTCACAGGCTTTCGATAAGGTTTGGCATGAAGGTCTACTGTTTAAAATAAAACTTTTGTTACCAAGAAATACTCACAAGCTACTCGAAAGCTATATAACAAATCGGAAATTCACTCTTGCTGAAAAAAGTTTTGTCAGCTCTCCTCAAGATATACAAGCCGGAGTTCCACAAGATAGCATTTTGGGTCCTCTGTTATATATGCTTTATACTTCAGACATGCCATTAGATAATAATACCCACACGTCGACTTTCGCTGACGATACTGCAATTTTAAGCGTCCATGATTATTTAAAAATAGCGTCTAGAATGTTACAGACTCCCATTTCACAATTGGCAGCTTGGTTGGATAAGTGGAAAATTAAGGTGAATGAACAGAAATGTATCCACATAACTTTTACATTGAGAAAAGCGACGTGTCCACCCATTAAAATTAATAATCTGAATATACCTCAACACACACGTGTGAAATATCTCGGTGTTCACGTTCACCGTCGACTCACGTGGAAAAATCATATAGATGCGAAAATAACTCAGATGACGCTAAAAACTGCTCAACTCGCTTGGCTAACTGGCAGAAACTCTATACTAGGCCTGGAATGCAAATTACTCATTTACAATTCGATCATGAAACCCATATGGTGTTACGGAATTCAGCTCTGGGGTACTGCCTCTGCGTCCAATATAGGAAAAATACAGAGAATGCAAAATAAATTCTTGAAGACGATCACGAACGCACCCTGGTATGTTAGGAATTACAAAATTTTTATTATTTCAAATGGCACTACGCACCGCGACCACAGTAGGTCTTTTGTGCTGCCCAGAATCACCCTAAAGGTTCAAGCTATTGATGAAGCCAAGAACCTTGCCGGGTGAAGTGTTCCAAATGTCGGAAGGCGACAAGAAACGGACACCCAAAAACTTGATCCTCCTGACGCAAGGCCCAGGACAATCGCAGAGGACATGCTCTGACGTCTCCGATTCCAACCCGCAAAACCTGCACAGCTCAATGTCCGATTGACCCTTCTTGTGCCTATGGTACCTAAGGTCGCAATGCCCAGTAAAGTATAAAGTTAGTGTCCTTAGGTCCCTTCGACCAAGGGCCAGTAGTCGCCCACACCCACCACTGGGCATAGATATAATTCTCTTAGCCTGTACTTGGCCACGAGATGTTTGCCAATAATCGTAAAATCTCGACTCTCTCCACAACCTGAGCGTCTCCCTAATATAGCCCATGAGCACCCCGCAGAAAGGTTCAGGGCCTATGAAGGGCCGACGGCCACCTCGGTTGGCCAGACAGTCCACTCTTTCATTGCCCCTCATGGCCCCGAATCCATCCCAGGGTAAGGGAGTTGCTCCTACCGAGTCGGTTGAGTGCCGTAATACATTCCATGACAAGTTTAGATGACATCTCGTGGGACATAAGAGCCCTGAGTGCCGCCTGACTGTCAATGGAGGGATATTTGCCCATGGGAAAGGCGCGCTGGAAACCGGGTCCTAAAACCCCGCACCCGTATCCTTATTCAGCTGTTTCGAGCCATCTGTGAACCATAACTGGGCCCCAACTTCAGGTTCCCAAGTCCGGTTGGTCCACATGCTCCTATCAAAAGACGTAGCGTCAAAATACCTGACCAAAATCTGTACCGGCAGCATCTTATCCGTGACCTTTCTGATTGGGTCGTCCATAAGAACCTTGGCGATCCTTATGTGACCCCTTAGGTCGCCGCTTCTAATGCTACCGAATTCCCTAAGTCTAGTTGAGCCCATGACGGCCGCCTCCATTACAGAGACATGCAACGGAGGAATTCCCAGCATGGCCCCGATGGCATCCGTAGCACACGTCCCGCTGGCGCCCGTTATACCAATGCACGCCAGACGGTAGATCCTCTTAAGAGCATTCATCGTTTTCGACTGTTCGACCTTAGGCCACCATGCAATGGCCGCATAGGTGATCATAGGTTTGACAATAGTAATGAATGACCAATACACCACCCGCGGACTCAGACCCATGTCCTCCCAAAGAGCCCTTGGCAGGCATAAAGAGCTCTGGTGTCCTTTTTGGACAGCGAGTCAATATGATCATTCCAGGTTAGAGATTTGTCAAGAGCAACCCCCAAATACCTAACCTTATCAGAGTAATCTATCACAACGGGCCTTGATAGATTAACCTTCCTTCTGTTTGTAAATGGTATCAGTATCGTTTTCGACGGGTTGATGGATAAGCCCCTTCCCTTGCACCATGAAAGAATAAAGTTCAGAGCCTCTTGCATGCGCTCTGAGATCGTCCTGTCATCCCATCCAACGACGGATATGACAAGATCATCTGCGTAGCCGTAGGTCTTGAACCCCTGGTCGCTTAGACTCTCGAGCAACTCATCTATGACCAGTGTTCATAATAATGGCGATAAAACACCTCCCTGAGGACACCCTCTGGTCGCATTCACAGTCCTGAGTTCAGACCCTATACCAACGGTGATTACCCTGGATATTAGCATCTCTAGAGTCCAATCCACTATGATTGGAGAGATACCCTTACGCAGCATGGCCCCTTTAATCGCACCGTAAGACGTGTTGTCAAAAGCGCCCTGTATATCTATAAAGACACAAAGGGCAATGTGCTTTGCCCCTAGAGCCCTCACAACCATATCGACAACGTGATGAACAGCTGTTTCGGTAGACTTTCCCCGCTGATACGCGAACTGAAGACCGTGTATCGGCCTCCGTGCGAGGTAAGTGTCCCTAATATAGCGATCCAAGACTTTCTCCATAGTCTTAAGGAGAAACGAGCTGTGGCTAATTGGTCTATACGATTTAGGCAACTGTTCGGATTTTCCCCTGCCTTTGGTATAAAGACCACTTTCACCTCTCTCCACGGTGATGGTACATGACCAAATAACAGACTGGATCTAAATATCCTAACCAGCCTTGGGATAATTGCGTACAACCCCTGGTGCAAAAGGCATGGATAGACCCCGTCCGGACCTGGAGATTTGTATGGAGAAAACTCATTCACCACCCACCTTACCCTGTTCTCCTGAAATATAGACCCCGATATACTTACATTCCTCCCCGTCAAGTTTGGGATTCCCCAAGTGGCATCCGACCCGCCGGAGATTACGCATCCCAGGAAGTGCGTATCTAGCAGGAGTTTGCAGGTTTTGACGGGAGATTCAGTGTAGGAACCATCTGGTCTCCTCAGAGTACATATACCATTCGTATGATCCCGTGATAGGGCCTTTTGAAGTCGCACAGCTTCCGGAAGAATCGAGATCCTCCCACAATAACTGCGCCACGTGGACCTTTTGGATCTGCGTAGTTCCTTGTTGTATGCAGTGAGTGCAGCCCTATAGGTGACCCAGTCACCTGTTCGTTTGGCATTATTAAAGAGCTTTCTGCCTTTACTTTTGAGCTCCTCCAAACCATTGTTCCCTCTTCGTCCTCCTGGTCTTTAGTTGGCAGCTCGCAGCATAAGCAGAAGAAGAAATTCTCTTGAATTTCCGCCGCCTCATAACAAATTTCCCCTGAGCTCAGAATTAACCCCTTGGAAAAGTTGGTATCGCCCTCCAAGTGATGACGGAAGTTTTCCCAGTTCGTACGTCTAGCATTACGATAAATCTGATTAGAATCCAATGAACATCAAAGACCAGATGTTGATGGTCAGACATTGATAGTTCATTGCAGACATGCCAGTTAGAGATGGCAAAAGCAAATTGGAGCCCGTAAGAGTGAGATCCAACCCCTCTGACCTAATTGCATTCCTAAAAGTCGGTACGTCACCCCTGTTCGGTATGTTTATATTATTTCTACATATAAATTCTAGCAGGTACTCACCACGTTTGTTGACATCTTTACTCCCCCATACCGTGTGATGTGCATTGGCGTCGCAAGCTAGGATCCAGCTCACTGACCTCTTTCGGCAATATTCAACCAAGGCCGAAACCTCAGCTGTTGGTGCCGCTTCTACGTCGCCAGGCAAGTACGTGGAGGCGAGTACTACCTCATGTACCCCGGATAGGGAGGGTAACATTGCGGAGATTGCTACCAAATCTCCCAAGACAAATTCTAAAATTGAAAGAAAAGTTAGACTATTCCTGACAAAGATGGCCACTCTGGGCCTAGTTAATTGAGAATTATAGATCAGCTTACCTTGACTTGCATTGAACCCTTTTATGGCTGCATTGTGCACCCAAGGCTCCTGGATGAACATTACATCCAGGACATCTGTTATGAACTTTCTGCTGGCGATGTCCGATGCCGCCTTTGCATGGTGAAGGTTCACTTGTAAGCACCTGAGGTGCCTTGGTGCTCCAGCTTTCTTGGCAGCCATTATTTGCGTTTGGCAGCACGCTTTGCCACCTTTCGATTTGAATTTAGCAGCACAGCTTCTTCTGCCTAGTGCCTCTCATTCTTTTTCCGCCTTTCGGAAGCCTTAAAATCGACCCGTTTTTTAGTTGTGGGCTCAGTAGAATTAGGCATAGCAAGGTCCTTCGAACAGCACAGTTTATCATCTGACGTATGTGAGCTAGTAACAACTCGTGTGTCGGATTTGGCAGTGGCTGCAGAAATGCTTGCTTTTGTCTGCTTGGGTATGTCGCGCCCGACCCCATGTTGTTGTCGGGTGGGTCTTACCAGCGCTGTTCCAAACCCCAAAAGCTCGCAGTTCTGGGCCTCAACTAGTCTAAGAATTAAATCATTAGACGTGTCCTCCTTCTCGGGAAAATAACCTACGAACACTTGGGCCTTCGGCACTTTTCCTCCGCAACCACCTTCAACACAGCGTCGCTTCATGGCTTTAGAGCGGGAACATGAGTCTCCAGCTACTGCGCCGTGTCCTTGTCGCGGCAAACGAAACTGAGCCACCCTGGCTTAAAGGAGCAACTCTAAAAACTGGGCTTAATTGTTCCCTTACTCAGCTCCGCTATTTTGTGCAGCACAGCTCTTTGGATGGATTAGAGCTGCTCATCCGCCCATCTAGTTGCCGGGAAATCAGGCCGAATAACACCAATCTTCACGGTGGCAACTGCATCCTTGTACGATACCTCTTGTTTCCGCTGATTGGCCGGAACTGGCAAGGCTGGTTTCGGCAGTATAGCGCCTACAGCCTTGCAAGGTGTGCCAACTGCAGCCATATCAGCTGTCCGCTTTGCAGGATGTCTAGTGTCAGTTGGTGTTGAGCCATCTAAGCGCACCCTTTACCTGTTACCTGTGAGCTCTTTGACCTCCTTACGGGCCTCGCGACAAAGCCGCCACGCAACCTCTAGGTCAATACCTTCATCCAGGTACGTCCGCAAGCGTTTGCGAGCCGCCCTGCATAGCTTCACGTGCTCAGTCTTCGGTTTCGACCGATCGCCTGGGACTGTGACGGCACTTACAGGCTGGGAGCTTAACAGCTCATCCTCCTCGTCCGTTGGGATGTTCGTAGTTGTGTCCGAAATAGGGCCCGGAGGATCCTGAGTTAAACTACTAACATCCATGGGTTCGGCAACATTGGGTTCCAGAGCGCCCAATGTCTGCTCAGCCGAAACTATTGCTTCCTCTGTGCCTTTTAGGTTTAAAACCTCTTTGCCACCTAAGGTGAGACCTGCATCGGTCTTCTCTTGCTCTTTATTTGTTATATTATTCGAGTCCATCTAAAAAGGAAAGAAAATACGGGATTACAACAGAACACATAGTAGCAGAGCCCTGTGCTACCAGTGAGCTGATGCAACCAGTCACCAGCGTCTTAGAAGGAGGACACTGCGGATCTGGACCGCTAATAATAAGGAGCAGTAATCATCTCTACTAAACCACATAACATCAGTCTGGCACTGGTTGGACTTAATAATTAATATTTAGATTTAAGATTTGGATAATTATTGTTAGTTCACAGTTTTTAAGAGTGAAGATTCAATAAATAATATGAAATATGAGAAAAAAAAAATCACCAAAATAAAAATTCTAAACCTTAAACTTGGAAGCATTTTTCTAAGTATCTTACATTTGCTTCCAATGAAATTTTATTTTAACTCTACTGCAGCTGAACATGTTTTAAAAAACATCCATCCTTTGGCCTTTGTAAATATTGAGACCAAAGGTTGCCGTTATGCGAAAACCGTTCATAACTTTTTTTGTTATGATTTGATTTTTATGATTAAAAATACAAATTAAAGCTTAAAATCCCACCTACTCAACATAAAATCATAAAAAATACTCAACCACTCAAAAGTTTTTTTTTTTTTGATCTGAAAATTACCAACATTTTCTACTGTGCATTGTCAGAGACAATTATTTAAGGTGACGAAAATATCTTGTACAAGTTCTGTGGTTTTTTCGGATGTAGAAGAATATCTTATAATTCGGATTTCACCTTGATTTAGCATCTACCATCACGAAAGAATGATGATTTTAAAAAGGCCCTGCGTAATCTATATGCACTCTTTGGAAATTTTCATTTGGCTCTTTCCAATGACGTGTTATTACCCTTGGTTGATTTTTTTTTTCACCTTTGCACAGCTGGGACATGCTTTAACTAAACGTTCTATATCGGAATCGATGCTATTCCAAAAACAATATTTCTTTGCCAATTGTTTCATTTTAACGATGCCAATGTGGGTGTGATGTAATTGATTTAAAATTTCATTACGCAGATTTGTTGGAATAATCACACGGTTACCTTTGAATATACCGCCATCTTGAAATGAATATTCAGAAGCAAAATTCTCTCCTACCAACAAATCTTCCTTTAAAAGTTCGGGATCACGTTCCATTTCAATGGCAATCGTTGAGTCCGTAATTGAAAATGTAGAGATTTTGTTAATTATTTGATCTTGAATTATTTGTATTTCTTCATCTACAAAATGTTTGAAATTTGATGCTTTATTCATGGGTGCTCTTGATAAACAATCTGCGTTTATGTTGAAGAAATAATGCGTATCGAAGTAGTCTTGCTGACGTCATGGCTGGTGTTTTTGCACTCTGATGAAAAATTCTAGAAAGCGGTCAATTATCTGTTAGCATGTAGATACATAAAAAATGTATCAACAGCAAACATTATTGGCAAAGCTTCTCGGTCCAGTTGACTGTAATTTTGCTCTGCTTTCGTTAATACACGTTCCTCCCCATCAACAATGAGACAATACAGCGGCTATACCCGTCTCCGGTAAAATTTGACTGTAAGGCATTAAAACCCGTTCTTTCAATATTTTCTCTTTGAGATTTTTAAAATTTTGTTTTCGAAATATTGTTGTGGCTTACAACATAGCCAAGGCATCTAATTTGCTCCTTAAAATACTCGCATTGTTTTTGTTAACATGTAAATTGTATTTGTTTAGGCTTTCAAAACATTTGAATAGACGATGCTCGCATTCTGCTAATGTTGGCCCATGAATGATGATGTCATCGAAATATGAAATTGTTCCTTCGAGTCCTTGTAGAATTTGGTCTAAAATATGATTAAACTTCCTTGGATCAGTTTTGGTTCCGAAGGATAATCTATTCACTTGATACGTACCTCGGTGTGTAGAAATGGTTTGAATTTGTTTGCTGTCCTCATCTACCATTACGTGCAAATAAGCCTTATATAAATCCAGTTTACAAAAATACTTTGCATTCTTTAAATTGGTGAAGATTTCATAGAATTGAGGGTTTACTGCGACTTTATAGTCAACGCACAAACGTATACTTCCGTCAGGTTTGGGTATTACTACCAATGGTGAACCCCACTTGCTGGTATTTACCTTCGTAATTATACCGTCCTTCTCCAAGTCATCCAGTTCACGTTCAACTTTTTCACGCAATGCAAAAGGTACCTGTCCTTCCTTCAAAAACACAAGTTTAGCACCATCGAGTATTTTTAAGCTGCACACCAAGTCTGGAATACGCCCCACTTTTTGCTCAAAAATGTTTGGAAACTGTTCTTTTATCTTCGAAATTAAATTAATTTTTTCACCGTCATAATTTTCACGGTATTCAACTTGGTCGATTTCTGACAAATTAAATTTTAGGTGACGAATCAGATCATTCCTAACATTGCTAAACGATTTTCCGACACTACATACAGTTCTTCTTTTGATGTCTTTTTCTTGTATTTAACACTTACGTTCGCGACACCTAATGGCACAAAAACATCACCCGTATAATAACGAAGCGCTATATTCGGTTTTTTATTGTTGTATTTATTTCCTGGCACCAGAATCGACTTCAAATTTTTGATGTTTACTTTCAATGTAAACATTTGTATAAAATGTTTGTGCTCTGTTAAAGCCACAGCTGTTTTGTTGTAGATATCAATAACATGATTAATACCAGAAAAACCATCTACTGTGAATGATTCGATAGCATTTGATGTGATATTTCCATTTTTTAAATTTTTTGATTTATTATTCCGTTTGTAATTTCTACAATATTGATCTTAGACCCTATAAAGTATATATATTCTGGGTCCTTATAAAGAGCGAAGTTGATTTAACGATGTCTGTCTCTGTGTTAAAATGGGTTTACCGAAGACCCCAGGACTTGATTCTTATATATTTCTGTTACATGTGATCCATTTCTGTTTGCTATTGAAAATCAGCCAGATCGGTTGATAAATAGCTGAGATATTAGCAAAAAACCACGACTACCTCTAATTTTTTCCGTAAAATCCCTTTGTTTTACATATATGTTGAATTCAACAAACACATCCATTTGTTGAAATTTTTTTTATATTTTCTTAAGACTTTTTTTTTGTTAGGTCATAACTTATAATAATTTATAAAAAAAAAAATTTATAAACTATTTTCCTTCAAATTTTTAAAATTAACCTAAAGAAATTAAAAACATTCTTTAAAAGCGAAATAATATCCCAAACACATCTACTTCTAGTGATTTCTTTTAACCATTTGTAAAAAAATATTTTTTTGGTCGAAAATAGTTTATTTTCAACTAAAAAGACTTTTGAAAAAAATAATATGACAACACTGATTGGCATTATGTTTGTGGTTGTTGTTCTTTTTTTATTTTATTTGTTGAACTCATTTTCTTTCGCCTGTTTACCTTTTATATATAAACAACAAACACATACAAAGATTTACTTTACCTCGCGACAAAGCCGCCACGCAACCTCTAGGTCAATACCTTCATCCAGGTACGTCCGCAAGCGTTTGCGAGCCGCCCTGCATAGCTTCACGTGCTCAGTCTTCGGTTTCGACCAATCGCCTGGGACTGTGACGGCACTTACAGGCTGGGAGCTTAACAGCTCATCCTCCTCGTCCGTTGGGATGTTCGTAGTTGTGTCCGAAATAGGGCCCGGAGGATCCTGAGTTAAACTACTAACATCCATGGGTTCGGCAACATTGGGTTCCAGAGCGCCCAATGTCTCCTCAGCCGAAACTATTGCTTCCTCTGTGCCTTTTAGGTTTAAAACCTCTTTGCCACCTAAGGTGAGACCTGCATCGGTCTTCTCTTGCTCTTTATTTGTTATATTATTCGAGTCCATCTAAAAAGGAAAGAAAAATACGGGATTACAACAGAACACATAGTAGCAGAGCCCTGTGCTACCAGTGAGCTGATGCAACCAGTCACCAGCGTCTTAGAAGGAGGACACTGCGGATCTGGACCGCTAATAATAAGGAGCAGTAATCATCTCTACTAAACCACATAACATCAGTCTGGCACTGGTTGGACTTAATAATTAATATTTAGATTTAAGATTTGGATAATTATTGTTAGTTCACAGTTTTTAAGAGTGAAGATTCAATAAATAATATGAAATATGAGAAAAAAAAAATCACCAAAATAAAAATTCTAAACCTTAAACTTGGAAGCATTTTTCTAAGTATCTTACATTTGCTTCCAATGAAATTTTATTTTAACTCTACTGCAGCTGAACATGTTTTAAAAAACATCCATCCTTTGGCCTTTGTAAATATTGAGACCAAAGGTTGCCGTTATGCGAAAACCGTTCATAACTTTTTTTGTTATGATTTGATTTTTATGATTAAAAATACAAATTAAAGCTTAAAATCCCACCTACTCAACATAAAATCATAAAAAATACTCAACCACTCAAAAGTTTTTTTTTTTTGATCTGAAAATTACCAACATTTTCTACTGTGCATTGTCAGAGACAATTATTTAAGGTGACGAAAATATCTTGTACAAGTTCTGTGGTTTTTTCGGATGTAGAAGAATATCTTATAATTCGGATTTCACCTTGATTTAGCATCTACCATCACGAAAGAATGATGATTTTAAAAAGGCCCTGCGTAATCTATATGCACTCTTTGGAAATTTTCATTTGGCTCTTTCCAATGACGTGTTATTACCCTTGGTTGATTTTTTTTTTCACCTTTGCACAGCTGGGACATGCTTTAACTAAACGTTCTATATCGGAATCGATGCTATTCCAAAACCAATATTTCTTTGCCAATTGTTTCATTTTAACGATGCCAATGTGGGTGTGATGTAATTGATTTAAAATTTCATTACGCAGATTTGTTGGAATAATCACACGGTTACCTTTGAATATACCGCCATCTTGAAATGAATATTCAGAAGCAAAATTCTCTCCTACCAACAAATCTTCCTTTAAAAGTTCGGGATCACGTTCCATTTCAATGGCAATCGTTGAGTCCGTAATTGAAAATGTAGAGATTTTGTTAATTATTTGATCTTGAATTATTTGTATTTCTTCATCTACAAAATGTTTGAAATTTGATGCTTTATTCATGGGTGCTCTTGATAAACAATCTGCGTTTATGTTGAAGAAATAATGCGTATCGAAGTAGTCTTGCTGACGTCATGGCTGGTGTTTTTGCACTCTGATGAAAAATTCTAGAAAGCGGTCAATTATCTGTTAGCATGTAGATACATAAAAAATGTATCAACAGCAAACATTATTGGCAAAGCTTCTCGGTCCAGTTGACTGTAATTTTGCTCTGCTTTCGTTAATACACGTTCCTCCCCATCAACAATGAGACAATACAGCGGCTATACCCGTCTCCGGTAAAATTTGACTGTAAGGCATTAAAACCCGTTCTTTCAATATTTTCTCTTTGAGATTTTTAAAATTTTGTTTTCGAAATATTGTTGTGGCTTACAACATAGCCAAGGCATCTAATTTGCTCCTTAAAATACTCGCATTGTTTTTGTTAACATGTAAATTGTATTTGTTTAGGCTTTCAAAACATTTGAATAGACGATGCTCGCATTCTGCTAATGTTGGCCCATGAATGATGATGTCATCGAAATATGAAATTGTTCCTTCGAGTCCTTGTAGAATTTGGTCTAAAATATGATTAAACTTCCTTGGATCAGTTTTGGTTCCGAAGGATAATCTATTCACTTGATACGTACCTCGGTGTGTAGAAATGGTTTGAATTTGTTTGCTGTCCTCATCTACCATTACGTGCAAATAAGCCTTATATAAATCCAGTTTACAAAAATACTTTGCATTCTTTAAATTGGTGAAGATTTCATAGAATTGAGGGTTTACTGCGACTTTATAGTCAACGCACAAACGTATACTTCCGTCAGGTTTGGGTATTACTACCAATGGTGAACCCCACTTGCTGGTATTTACCTTCGTAATTATACCGTCCTTCTCCAAGTCATCCAGTTCACGTTCAACTTTTTCACGCAATGCAAAAGGTACCTGTCCTTCCTTCAAAAATACAAGTTTAGCACCATCGAGTATTTTTAAGCTGCACACCAAGTCTGGAATACGCCCCACTTTTTGCTCAAAAATGTTTGGAAACTGTTCTTTTATCTTCGAAATTAAATTAATTTTTTCACCGTCATAATTTTCACGGTATTCAACTTGGTCGATTTCTGACAAATTAAATTTTAGGTGACGAATCAGATCATTCCTAACATTGCTAAACGATTTTCCGACACTACATACAGTTCTTCTTTTGATGTCTTTTTCTTGTATTTAACACTTACGTTCGCGACACCTAATGGCACAAAAACATCACCCGTATAATAACGAAGCGCTATATTCGGTTTTTTATTGTTGTATTTATTTCCTGGCACCAGAATCGACTTCAAATTTTTGTTGTTTACTTTCAATGTAAACATTTGTATAAAATGTTTGTGCTCTGTTAAAGCCACAGCTGTTTTGTTGTAGATATCAATAACATGATTAATACCAGAAAAACCATCTACTGTGAATGATTCGATAGCATTTGATGTGATATTTCCATTTTTTAAATTTTTTGATTTATTATTCCGTTTGTAATTTCTACAATATTGATCTTAGACCCTATAAAGTATATATATTCTGGGTCCTTATAAAGAGCGAAGTTGATTTAACGATGTCTGTCTCTGTGTTAAAATGGGTTTACCGAAGACCCCAGGACTTGATTCTTATATATTTCTGTTACATCCCAGCAAAAATGAAGCTGCCAAAGAAGCAATAAAAGCATCACTACTATGGCAAAGGCATCACTTCTTTTCTAATGGTTTCATCAATGAATTTAACATTAGCGTGTCATAGGATGGAAGTATTCAAATAGAGCTACTAGCGTTACTCATACTTTACTCTAAGGAAGCAATGATAATACAAGGATTAGGTATTCTGACGCATGAGTGGAAAATGTTCATATACTTTGTAGTATTTAAGCTTTGATGAAAATTTAATTCATAAGAATGCAGAAAAATAAGTTTAAAGAAGCGAAATTTATGCATTGATATACAAATACTCTTTATTTAAATAAATAAATAATTCTGCATTAGTGAAACAGCATTTTTGAAAAATTTCTCAAAAATTTTAATGAATTTCTAGACAAATTTTAAAATATTTTTGTATAATTGAAAAACTATTTGTACAATTTGGAAACATTTTTAGACAATTTTAAAATATATTTTTAAATAATTTTTTGCACAATTTTAAAACATTTTGGGCAATTTGAAATAATTTTTACAAAATTTTAAAATTATTTTGATAAATTCTGAATTAAAACTGGAAATGGTGTAGTGTTAAATAATAAACATAATGCAAAAATGCACAAATCGCGTCGTCATAAATAGTTAAGGCTGAAAAAATTCAAATGACAAACCAGCTAGTTTCAATTAAAGGTTAAAAAAATCTGTTTTTCTTGATTTTTCAAAACTTTTATAATAATAGCAAAACTGCATAAGTTCTAACCCGCATAAAATTTTAAACTAAAATACAAAAAAAAATGGTTTAATAAAAAAATTAAAAAAGTTCATCAAAACTATTTTTTCAATTTGAATAAATGCTTTAGATTCAAAAAATATACGATATACTATAACTTATGCTTTAGAAGTAATGAAGAGTGATTTTTTAAGATATGCATCGGGTTTATATTCAGATCACTGCATTTGAAATATGAACACATGAATTCTTTTGGAAGTGCCTTAGAATAACACCAAAAAATCATAAAAGAATGTCAACTGCAGTTTAGGAAGCAATGTAAGAAGTTATACTCACAGAATGACTACCATTTTTTTTTTTTTTTTTTGCTGGGTTAAACCAATGTTAAAGTGTCAAATTTAAGTAGAAATATCTGTTATTAATGTTTAACTTTGGTTTTTTGTAAAATAAGATACTCGTTTAAGATTTAAAGATGTTAAATTTCATTAAAAATTACATTTTTGGAAGTTGTGAAAAAGAACTGCCTTAGAAGAGGAAAATCAGAACTAAACGATACTTTGGAATCAATGAAAAATTAATTCCTTAAGAATCACTTCCATATATTTTTGCTGGGATGTGATCCATTTCTGTTTGCTATTGAAAATCAGCCAGATCGGTTGATAAATAGCTGAGATATTAGCAAAAAACCACGACTACCTCTAATTTTTTCCGTAAAATCCCTTTGTTTTACATATATGTTGAATTCAACAAACACATCCATTTGTTGAAATTTTTTTTATATTTTCTTAAGACTTTTTTTTTTGTTAGGTCATAACTTATAATAATTTATAAAAAAAAAAATTTATAAACTATTTTCCTTCAAATTTTTAAAATTAACCTAAAGAAATTAAAAACATTCTTTAAAAGCGAAATAATATCCCAAACACATCTACTTCTAGTGATTTCTTTTAACCATTTGTAAAAAAATATTTTTTTGGTCGAAAATAGTTTATTTTCAACTAAAAAGACACCTGAAAAAAATAATATGACAACACTGATTGGCATTATGTTTGTGGTTGTTGTTCTTTTTTTATTTTATTTGTTGAACTCATTTTCTTTCGCCTTTTATATATAAACAACAAACACATACAAAGATTTACTTTAAACTAAACAAATTAGTTTTGAACGAAAACTGTTTATTTTCTTCTATTAACGATGATTGCGTATGTCCTTCAATGGCCCAGTGGTCTAAGCGCTTTGTCATAAATAGTTTAATTCTTTTAGTCGCGCGATCGATCCCCGACCATTCAACTTTTTTTGTACAATTTTTTTTTACATTTTATTAAGACTTGATTTTTTTTTTATTTATTTTTAACATAACAAATACGTAGAGCACAGTTGCCTTAACGATTTCGGTCAGTTTTTCTGTATATTTGGAGAACGGAAAGAGAAAAAGTTCCAAAATAAGGTACGAGCATCTTGGTTATCAATGCACAACATCTGACCAAACGTGGGCGGGATCTGTGAATTGAGCGTGGCACAAAATAGGTTACTTTATATCTTAAGAATAGTAAGACCGAAATTAAATCCATAAATGGGCTAAAAACATCAAAATTTTCATAAAAACTAAAATTTTAGAGCTGTAATATGACCTATGGATACGTCTTATATAGCAAAAGATCGAAAATCTTTAGTATATCGGTTCAGATACAAAAAAGTTATGCCCAAAACATAAATTTTTTTAATTACCTATTTTCTGGAACCATAAATCTTCCCGAGTCCAAGTTTTATCACCAAACTAAATGGTTAATTTCCTCTTAAAGGCGTCCGTATATAAATCGATTCCATATATAAACTTTAGCTTTTTACAACCATGGTGAAGGGTAAATGTGTTTCATTCTATCTTGGAATCAAACTTTTTGTACGTGAACTATTTTACCGCATGGGTTGCACTTTTGATTGTTTTTATTTATTCTGCACTCGTTACTTAAATGATTATTGCGGTCACATTTCAGACAAAATCCTTCTATGCCTAATTCTTTGTAGGTAACTCTTATTGTAGACTTCCCTGCTCGATTTCTAGAAGTGCTACGATAACGAATTCTACCACCACGGTGATTATCAACATGTCGGTGGCGAACTTGATGTATATCTCCTATTGGACAGGTTGCATTGTTTGCTATTACCATGTTATTTATTTTTGCAGCAGCTAATGTTGTTGCTTTTTGAACAATTTGTGTAATAGTAGTTGTTCCCGAATGTAACCATCACTCAATCCTCTGATCAATTGTGACCTAAGAATAATGTCCGCAACAGACTTCCCACACTCACACACAAAACCACACTCCGTTGATATTTTTTGAAATGCCGCTACAAAATTTGTAAGAGATTGTTCGCCATTTTGTATTTCACAAAGAAATTTGTGTTGCTCCACCAAAACGTTATTTTTAGGGCAGAAATAAGCTTCCAACAACGTCACTATTTCAACGTATGTTAACTCATTTATGTTTTTAGATGATGCTAATGGTGTTAGAAAGGAACACGTCGCTGATCCAATATATTGCAACAGCAACTTTGAGCACATGTATTTATAATAAAAAATTTCTTAATTTGGAAATGGATTTCCAGGCGCTTCTTGTACACTCGAAATGACTGTTTTTGAATCAAATGCTTCCAAACTTGAAATAATTTTCACACTGGTATTGCTGCTTGCCTGTAGATTTGATTGATTTTCCTGTTGTAGTTGCATTGTTGCCATCATGGCGGTAATTGCTTCCAGCAATTGCTTCACTTGTGCCTCCATTTAATTTAGAGGTTATTTTTTTCTCTCTCTTTTGATAAAGTTGATATTTTCTTGCCTTCCTATTTACTTTTAAATCTTCGTCGCCATTTAATTGTCGAGTATTCCACGTAATAAACAAAACACGCGTTGATTTTAATGCTACAATCAATTAATTAAATGTTTATTGATATTTAAATGTTGGCTATTAACAAGTATGTACAGGGGAGAAAGAACCGTGAGTCTTCCAATATATTTCGTATAACACTAAAAACCTTCTTTTTTCAAAAAATGTGTATATGCGAAAATGAATGCATGAAAAATGTGAAAAACCTTACTAGGATTGCCATTTATTAGAAAACTACACTACATAGCCCCAGCGGTTTGGGCTGGGCGATGTTGAATGAATCAGTCAGTCAGTAACGTTATTCCTTTATATATAGAGATTGCTTTAACGAAAGGATTCATAATTGCAATGGAAATTGTAGTTTAAGGTCTGCTTAGTAAGATTATAAAAAATGTTTTTTGTGTCAATATTAAATATTTTTTTACCAGAATTACAGTTGTTATGTTACAAAAAAAAACTTTATGCATTTATGTCTGTTTTAATAGTGTGATAAGTATCAACAACTATAGCATTTACCAATAACTTTTTATTTCAACAGATTTTTACAATAAGTGGAAGTTTTACTATAATGTTAGCTGTATTTTCGTGTGGGGGTTATAACAATGTTTTTTTAACACTGTTTAATACATATTTTTATATTCATACCGCAATTCTATTTGTATGTTACGAATATTTTTATACTTAAAACCACAAATCATAGTATAATATAAACACCCGCTTATTTGCTTAACGATTTTTCGGTGTAATCGTTGTGATAGCTGCTGTTGCAGTCGTTTTTGTTGTTGTACTATAAATTCGGTTAATATACATACATAGTTAGCAATTGCTTTTATATCGCTTAAAATTTTTGTCGATAATAGTTATTGCAATGTGCGAACTGTTCTTGTTTTTTATTATTGGTTGTTACAGGAAATATCAGTGGCAAATAATTTTTATATAGTTGCATGGGGGTTTAAAACAAAAAATTGTTAATAATTTCCAAATAAAGTCATACATTTTTAAATATATGATACTACGGCAATTTTTTATTTGTATCTTCAACTTTATTGTTCACTTCTTATTCTTCCGCAAATACAATTTTTTAGCACTAAATTTTTTACAAATTTAACATTACGATGAAATGTTTAAATTCTACTACTGTAGGTTTCAATAACAATCAGATTACACGTAAATTACTTGTGTATAAAGAATTCTGTGGAAGAACTTACACAAACAGGGTGAATTTGGCAGTGGAGGATCAATTAAATGATGCATGTAAATTTTACTGTATTTATAAAGTGAGTGAATTCATGAAGCAATTAAAAAAAACTTTTTAATAAAATTTTAAAACCATTTTAAAACTAAAGTACCAAAAACCTGAAACCAGCTGTCTTTTACACTCTCTAAAACAAGTCTTAATAGTTTAATCCCCACCTTTTACAACAACACAATTTTAAATATTCCAAGGACCTTTGTTCAAATGTTTTATAACTTATTTAAAAGAAAGTATAATAGTATTCCCTATTTTTGAATAAAATTAAATATATGTACAAGAAAAATTAAAACAAAGTTTTTCATAACTACAAGTTACACTGTCATGGTATTGTTTGAAAGTATACACTTTATTCAAAAATTACAGACAATAAATATTGCATAATAGGAAAAATTTTGGGAATTGAATTTATTTTAACTTCCCTATTAAAAAAAAAGTAAGAGCGGCTAAATTCGGCTATGCCGTCTCTTATATACCCTTCAACATGATTGGAAAAAAACTGAAGTTTATATATGGACATATATGGAATGGACAGATTTATATACGCACGCCTTTAAGAGGAAATTAACCATTTAGTTTGGTGATAAAACTTGGACTCAGGAAGATTTATGGTTCCAGAAAATAGGTATTTAAAAAAAATTTATGTTTTGGGCATAACTTTTTTGTGTCTGAACCGATATACTAAAGATTTTCGATCTATCTATAGGTCATATTACAGCTCTAAAATTTTAGTTTTTATAAAAATTTTAATGTTTTTAGCCCATTTATGGATTATTTAATTGCGGTCTTACCGTTCTTAAGATATAAAGTAATCTATTTTGTGCCACGCCCAATTCACAGATCCCGCCCACACTTGGTCAGATATTGTGTATTGATAACCAAGATGCTCGTATCTTATTGTGGAACTTTTCCTCATTCCGTTCTCCAAATATACAGAAAAACTGACCTAAATCGTTAAGTCAACTGTGCTGTACGTATTTGTTATGTTAAAAAAAAATAAAAAAGTCTTAATAAAATGTAAAAAAAAAATTGTACAAAAAAAGTTGAATAGACGGGGATCGGCTCAGTGGTCTAAGCGCTTTGTCATAAATAGTTTTTTTTTAGTCGCGCGATCGATCCCCGTCTATTCAACTTTTTTTGTACAATTTTTTTTTACATTTTATTAAGACTTTTTTATTTTTTTTAACATAACAAATACGTACAGCACAGTTGACTTAACGATTTAGGTCAGTTTTTCTGTATATTTGGAGAACGGAATGAGGAAAAGTTCCACAATAAGATACGAGCATCTTGGTTATCAATACACAATATCTGACCAAGTGTGGGCGGGATCTGTGAATTGGGCGTGGCACAAAATAGATCTAGATCGTTAATAGCACTAAATAAACAGTTTTCGTTCAAAACTAATTTGTTTGGTTTTTAGGTAAATATTTGTGTTTGTGTATAAAAGGTGAACAGGTGAAAGAAAAGAAGTTCAACAAATAAAATAAAAAAAGAACAACAACCACAAACATAATGCCAATCAGTGTTGTCATATTATTTTTTTCAAAAATTTTTTGAGTTGTAAAAAAAACTATTTTCGACCAAAAAAATATTTTTTTTTACAAATCGAAATCACTAGAACTGCATGTGTTTTATATCTACAAAAACGTTTGATTTAGCTGGCCAATTTGCATTTGGGATTTTATTTATTTTTTTTATTAAAAAAATATTTTTAATTTCTTTAGCTTAATTTTAAAAATTTGAAGGAAAATAGTTTATAATTTTTTTTTTATAAATTATTATAAGTTATGACCTAAAATAGTTGCACTCAAAGGAGAATAATGTATAAAATTTTCTTAATATATGAGAAATAAAAATAAATAAATTCTTTTAAATCGAAGCAAAAAAAAAAAATAAAACCGTTTGTTTGTATCAGAGGGTTTTTATAAATATTTTGATGTTTTAAGCCTATTTATGGATAATTTAATTATTAATTTAAAATTTTATTTAAATTATTTATTAAATGTTAAAAAAGCAAAAAAAAAAACTTAAGCAAATATAAAAAAATTGTACAAAAAAAAAGTTAAATAATCGGGGGGGGGGGGGATTGATCCCGCACCTAAGAGAAAAAAAGTATTTGTGACATAGCGCTTAGACAACTGATCCATTGAAGCTCATGTGCAATCATCGTTAATAGATGTAAATAAACAGTTTTCGTTCAATAGAGATTTGTTTGGTTTTTATTTAAATGACAAATCTTTGTATGGGTTTGTTGTTTGTGTATAAAAGGTGAAGAGGTGAAAGAAAAGAAGTTCAACAAATGGATGTGTGTCGTGGTTTTTTGCTAATATCTCAGCCATTTATCAACCGATCTGGCTGATTTTCAATAGTAAACAGAAATGGATCACATGTAACAGAAATATATAACAATCAAGTCCTCATCATGCCTAGGGTCTTCCGAAAACCCATTTCACACAGACGGACAGATGGATATCGTTAAATCAACTTCGCTCTTCATAAGGGCCCAGAATATATATACTTTATAGGTTCTAAGATCAATATTGTGGAAATTACAAACGTAATGACAAACTTAAATATATACTCTCACCCGTGGTGAAGGGTATAATTATTATCAGGCTTTATATAGTCATACATAATTTAATGTGTTTCTTTATACAATTTTATAAGAAATGGGTCAATATAATTGCATAAGTTTGTATCATCCGAGTCAATTCAATTTATTCAGATCTTTATCATTTTACGTTTCAGCTTTTACTTAATAACACTGTCCAACAGCATTTTTGGAACAGAATAGCGACACTATAAATCTGAAAGGGTATGTTGAGTAGATCATTTTTGTAGAACAAACTTATGGTCCAGCACGTCTGAGTATTTTTTTACAGTGGGTCAAAGTTTTCATTTTTCAGTCGAAGGGAGCATTATACTATATGAAAAAAGTGCTGTAAGTTAATGTCTGAGAGAATTCTTATGGTCAGAGTTGTATTGTGGAATTGTATGAGGATTATTTTTGTGGAAGATCTTAACCCTCTAACTGGTCTCTCTATGGGTCAATTTGACCCTTTTTCGAGAAAATCAAAAAATATCCTTTAAAAAGGGACATTTAAGGATTAAAATATTCTACGAAAATGTTTGCCGGAAAATTTGAGTGGGGGTCACCAAAGACACCATTGTTGTAAATAAAGTTATTTACGATTAATTGGCAAAATTACACGCCAACTTCTATAAAAAAATTATAATTTTGTTTTAATAGTGGTTTATTATAGTATGTACATTAGACCGTACCACCTTACAGGCAAAAAAAAAAAAGTTCACCGTACACCCTCAAATATAAAGTATTTTAACAAGAAAATTTCGAAAATGTTTTTTTTTTTTTTGGCCGAACGTAGGGGTCGCCATTTTATAGTTTTCGTTATATCTTCGACATTTACCGTTGGATCTTAAAGTGTTGTAGATCAATGTTTTTTCTCTTGCGGATACCGATGTTTTCCTCGAAGGAGCCATTGACCTCAAGTAACCCGTTCTAGTATTAACCCACCAGATCTCAGTTGCTACCACCTTAATGAATTACCCTAATATTTTAAAATGAAAGCTTGCAAAAAAGCAATAAACTTTTGCTAGGAAAGTATTCCAATAATTCCAGCGGAACTATTATTTTATTTTTTTTTTAATTTTTTTTGTTGCCGAATGTAGGGCATTTTTAATTTTTTTGTCATATCTTCTGTATTTACAGTCGGATCTTAAAGGGTTATATATCAATGTTTTTGTCGCAATGATACCAATTTTTTACATCAAAAATCATTTACCTCAAGCCCCCTTTTATACCACTTAAGGGGTAAAACCTACGTAAAAAGCCTATATATAAAAACTTCCTTTTTTTATTTTCTTTATTTACGGAGATGTGTTAACAAAGATTGGTTTTCACAAGATTTATAAAGGAGTACAAAAAAATATTTGTTTTACACAAAGTTTTACAAAATGATAGTATATTTACAAAAGAGGTCCACGGCACGCAGCATTACTTAATCAATTTTTGATGGATTTCTCTGAAATTTATAATGCATATGGAAAACTAAATTATCTATGGATGCGCGTAGGAGTTTTTGATAGGTCAAATACTTTTTGACTTAGAGCTGTTTCTTTACGAGTATAAAAAATAGATATTTTGACTTTAACACTTCGCTGTTTTGTCAAAAATTAATATACCCAAAAACTCATACGCTTTTCTTTAGATAATTTAGTTTTCTATATAAAGTGTATGTTTCAGAGCGATCCACCTAAAATTGGTTAAATTATGCTGAGTGCCGTGGATCACTTATAAAATAACACAAATTTTAATCGATCATATTTTGGCGTGATTGAAGTTGGCTGTATTATTTGAGTCAAGAGAACTTCAATATGGACTTCTTAATAGCTCTTAGTTGCGATGGAACTCCTACCAACACTGGCTACAAAATGGAGTCATTGTAAGAATGGAACGCCATTTACAGAGACCTTTGCAATGGTTCGTATACCTATAATTTAACCAAATTATCTAAAGAAAAGCGTATGAGTTTTTGGGTATATTAATTTTTGACAAAAGAGCGAAGTGTTAAAGTCAAAATATCTATTTTTTGTACTCGTAAAGAAACAGCTCTAAGTCAAAAAGTATTTGATCTATCAAAAACTCCTACGCGCATCCAAAGATAATTTAGTTTTCCATATGCATTATAAATTTCAGAGAAATCCACCAAAAATTTATTAAGTAATGCTCGTGCCGTGGACCTCTATACTAAATATACTATCATTTTGTAAAACTTTGTGTAAAACAAATATTTTTTTGTACTCCTTCATAAATCTTGTAAAAACCAATCTTTGTTAACACATCTCCGTAAATAAAGAAAATAAAAAAAGGAAGTTTTTATATATAGGCTTTTTACGTAGGTTTTACCCCTTAAGTGGTATGAAAGGGTGCTTGAGGTAAATGATTTTTGATGTAAAAAATTGGTATCATTGCGACAAAAACATTGATATATAAACCTTTAAGATCCGACTGTAAATACAGAAGATATGACAAAAAAATTAAAAATGCCCTACATTCGGCAACAAAAAAAATTTTAAAAAAAATAAAATAATAGTTCCGCTGGAATTATTGGAATACTTTCCTAGCAAAAGTTTATTGCTTTTTTGCGAGCTTTCATTTTAAAATATTAGGGTAGTTCATTAAGGTGGTAGCAACTGAGATCTGGTGGGTTAATACTAGAACGGGTTACTTGAGGTCAATGGCTCCTTCGAGGAAAACATCGGTCTCCGCGAGACAAAAAACATTGATATACAACACTTTAAGATCCGACGGTAAATGGCGAAGATATAAAGAAAAATATAAAATGGCGACCCCTACGTTCGGCCAAAAAAAAAAAAAAACATTTTCGAAATTTTCTTGTTAAAATACTTTATATTTGAGGGTGTACGGTGAACTTTTTTTTTGAGGTACGGTCTAATGTACATATTTATTTTTTTGCTTCAAATTTTCGAGTAAAAGGGAATTGGGAAATAGCAGTAGTATGACAATGGATTAAAGATTAAACTTAATATGCTTTCCTGTATTTAGATTGACGTGAATGTTCCGATGGGTCAAGGTTTCTGTACAAGCCCCATACGTATTCAGCAAGCATAACACTTTGGGATTTTCCTTTGAATCTTTCTTCCAATACCTTTATATCCTGATGAAACCCTTCACCGTGTTCATCTGAAACCGCTCCAAGGTTGTCTTTAAAAAAATTGAGATGAGAGTGCAGAAAATGCAACTTTAGTGACATCTTAACGCCAATATTGTTAAAACCGATTAGCATGCTTTCAATATTTTGTGCTTTTGAGTTTCCAAGGAATTCTGATATAACCAGCTGCATAAAGTCAAATGCTGTCTTTTGCATATCCCACAGATGACCATAAAATTCTTCGTCTTGTAATAATTTTCTTATATCGGGTCCAACGAGCATTCCTAGAAAAGGTAATTTACATTAAATGAAATAAATTATTTCTTAAAACCGTATTTTACCTTCTTTTAATTTTGCTGCAGATAATCTGGGGAAAATTGTTTGAATGCCTTTGAAAGCATTTCCTTGTGTATTTAAGCTTTTAATAAAATTTTTCACCACGCCCAACTTAATATGCAGCGGTGGAAGTATGACCTTATCTTTTGGGACAAGGGATTCATGGATTACATTTAAGTCACCAATAATATTTTCTTAACGTTCTTCGAAATATTTAATATGATAATGGCTGCTGGTAGCACGTGAATCCCATTTACAAAGAAAGCACATATATTTTGTGTTTCCTGTTTGCATTCCAGTCAATATTGCAATTATTTTGAAGTCTGCGCATACTTCCCATTTATATTTATAGTATTCAATTTTATTTAAGAGATTTGAAATATTTGCGTATGTTTCCTCCTTTTTTGTGGAATACGCAACCGGTATTGATGGATGCTGATTTCCATTGTGCAGTAAAACTGCTTTTAAGCTGTGTTTTCAACTATCTATAAATAGTCGCCAAGCGGAAGAGTCCAGTGGAAGCTTTAGATATTTTAGAACCTCTTCAATACTGCAACAGTATACAAGTTCTTCTGATTTTTTAAAATAACTTTCCAGATCGGCGTGTCTTTTTTTTGGAAATGTATATTTTACATCGGCTTTTATCAAATTCCTGTTTTTCAATCTGGAACATAATATTTCAGATTTCTCTTTTGTTAGTCCTAAATCTCTTACAAGATCTTTAAAATAAGCTTGGTCTATCAAATTAGGACATATGTTTAAACCATCAAGAGGCAAGTAACTTATATCTGATATGTTTTCAACCGCCGCTGTTATTTCTGCACTTCTGGTAAAATGACATTATTTGTTGCTTCGTATGTCATTATCGCGTAGTGCCTTTGGCTTCTACCAAATTTGTAATTTACGCAGAAATAACATGTATCTGATTTGTGATCTTCAGGTCCAATCCATGTAATAGGCGCAGAAAATGGCAGCGCCTTAGTACCGCCTTTGTACCAGGTCAAAAGACCACTTTCGCAAGTAGTACATACGGGTTTTGGTATCCAAGCTTCAGATAAAAATCGTATTCCAAAGAAAAGAAAATATGGTTCTTCAATTGTAGGGAATATCTTTTTTCTGCTTTGATGGTGCGTAAAATGTCCACAAATAAAACAAAACCAATCTCTTAATTTGCAAACAGAATCCACCATGCTTATTTAAGCTTTAATTTTTATTTTTTATATTAATTTTAGTAAAAATCACACCCGATATGTACTGCTTAGTAGCTCAATTATGCTTGAATTTTTTCTTTTATTTTTTGTTAGTAATTTTAATAAATATCACACCCGATTTGTAAGTCACAGCTGACTAGATGCGAGAACTCAGTGTTTGGCCCGGCCGAACTTGACGCCGTTTTTACCTGTTTTGTATATGTTGGTGTATAATTTTACTAATTAATTTTAAACCTTAAATATCCTTTTTTAAATGATATTTTTTGATTTTCTCGAAAAAAGGTTCAAATTGACCCATAAAGAGACCAGTTAGAGGGTTAAGATCTTACACAAAAACAATCCTCATACAATTCCACAATACAACTCTGACCATAAGAATTCTCTCAGACATTAACTTACAGCATTTTTTTCATATAGTATAATGCTCCCTTCGACCAAAAAATGAAAACTTTGACCCACTGTAAAAAAAACTCAGACGTGCTGGACCATAAGTTTGTTCTACAAAAATGATCTACTCAACATACCCTTTCAGAATTATGGGGTCGCTATTCTGTTCCATTCAAAAAGTCTTAATTTGTTGGACAGTGTAATTAATTATTAGTTACTAAATTAATGGATACTTATATTGACAGTGTTATTGGAGGAAAACATTTACAAAAATCTATTTGACTTTTTATAAAGACAACCTAATCAGAATTGGAACATCTAATGTTAAAATTTTGAGTCAACCTATCGATCTTAACTTTAAATAATTCTATACCTGCAATAGCATGAAGACGCTCTGTAGAAAAGAACCATGGCAAGTTGTATATTAATTTAAATAACTTGTTTTGCGAGACTTACAATTTTTTTATATAACACTTTGCACTTGTGGGCCAGACTGGAGCTGCATAAAATATGACATCATGAAAAATAGCCTTTAAGATCAATTTCTTGATATCAATGCTGAGCCTTAAATTTCGATTTATGAACGGATACAATATACGAGTTTGTATGTTAACTTTTTTTGTTATACATGCTACATGGCTCCGAAACTTCATCTTGGGATCAAGAACTACGCCTAAATAGTTAACTTCTTTCTTTTATTAAATTAGATTGTTATTGAAATGTATGTTTTGTTGTGTAAAAAAGATCTGAAAAAATAGATTGATTGTGTTCTCTTAGAGTTCATCATTATTTTCCACTTGTTAAAATATAGTTGGATTTCAGCTAGAGCTCTTTGGAGATTGGCTATAACGTCAACTGCCATTATCTCAGAGCTAAGTATCACTGTGTCATCTGCAAAATAAGACATAGTTCCGTGTACAAATTGTATAACATAGGTGACAAACAGGAACCTTGAGGGCACCCTGCTGTAGTAGAAAAAAGGTTAGAACAAGAGAAACCAATATGAAATTTATATGTTCGACAGGAGAGGAAGCTGTAAATTATTTTAACAAGCGGTATTGGGAAGTTATAATTTAACAGTTTCAAGAATTTTGCTTACAGATGACAACAAGCTGATAGGACGATATGATAACGGACTACTCGAATCTTTACCCGGCTTTTTGATTGGAATGATTTTCGACACTTTAAACTCTAAGGGAAAATAGCACAGTTTGAGGAAAGCATTTATAAGCACTGTTAAATAATTAATCCCCTTAGGAGGGAGAGCTTTTAGACATATGTTGTAGATGCCATCTATTTCAGGTGAATTTCTGTTTTTTAGTGATCTTATAATGACAGAAATCTGAGAAGCATCAGTTTGCATATCACTTGTATTCTTTACATCTAATCTGAACGTTTCAATGGTATCGTTTACCAAGAATTACAGCAATTGAATGGTTTAAAGCAAAATTTTAAACCATGATTTCGCATTTCTCTTGGTTGGTGGTGTAACGAGAATCGTTAATTTTAAGTATTGGAATATTAATTGACTTCTTCCTTAAAATTTTTATTAAATTCCTCGAATTGTTTCAGAATTTCTCGATCCCTTCCTGAATTCTTAAATTAAGTACTTTCATTTGATACAGGTCATTAAGTTTTTATATCGTTGCCAGATTCGTCTATAACTACTTCTTTGTTGGATAATATGTCTCAAAAATCGCGGTGGCGCATAGTGGGTTTGATGGTACCCAAAGTGGCGATTAATTGATAGAAGCCGTATTTTTAAAATATTGTATTTTTTATTCCTGAGTTATTAAAGCACATAAAAAACATCATTTTAGAAAAAAATTTAAAAAATGTTTTTTTTAGCATTATTGTTGTTTGAAAAAAGACCTTAGTTCACAATTTATGCTGTAACTTTTGAAAGAAAAGCGATAAGTTCCTGAATAAAATTGGAAATTAAAACATACTTAATGTGTTATTAAAAAATTAAAAAAAAAATTATACTAATATTAATACATATTATGTATTAATATTAGTATAAATTTAATTTAAAATTCAAATTTTGTTTTTCACAAAATTTTATAAATGTACAACTTTTTTCAAAAAAGTCACAGAAGAGAATATTATAATTTTTTAGCAATGAATAATAATGAATACATAAAAACACAGCTTTAAAAAAAATGGATGAAAATTTTTTTTTAACCTGCTAGGCGTTTTTTGTTTTACGGAAAAAACATGATCCACAATTTTCGCTGTAACTTTGAAATCAAAATAAATTTAAAGAATAAGTTAATAAAATGTATAAATTTGTATCCAGTTTTTGCTTTCACAAAATTCAGTTAATGTAAAAATTAATTTGAAAAAATAAAAAATTTAAAACTTTTGAAGAATCTTTGTTTTCGTTTTACCTTTTTAATAAAACATATATGTATTATTCTGCATTTTCAAATTGATCACAAATATACCAATTATCATAATTCATTATCATCATTATCTTCATCATTATTATTATAATCTTCTTCATCATCATTGTTAGAATCTTCTTCACTATCTTCATCGTTATTATCATCAGCATCTTTATCTCCATCTTCATTACCATCATCTTTATCATAATTTTCATTAGAAATGTCTGGCAAAACTCTAATTCCGAAGTTGATAAATTAGTTTTTTTTCTGATCATATTTCTTGCTCATGCTAGATAAATGGGTCAGAACTTAGCAGAAACCTATTGAAAATATCTTTATTGGATTTTCACGGCTGCATTTGCGAGCAAAGTGCTCTCTATAATCTTTAAAATTTTTGTTTCTTGCTTCTTGAGATTCTTGCGTTAATTTTCCTATTGGTAAAAGTGCATGCTGTATAATCTCCGGCCCGTGAATAAAAAATTTTTGCAAAGTGGGAGCCATACAAAACCATGGATATTTTTCAACAAAATATCTAGCCGTATTGTGAGAAAATTTACGAAAATTTTTCATGACCACCAGAAACAACAATTAGTATTGTACGCATTTTTTTTTATCAGTGTTAAGTACACTTTTGTAATTTGAGAAGAAATTTCCGCGTTCTGAAAAAACCCTCTGGCAGTGTTTTACTTCATTCGAATTACCAAAGCCGGGTTTTGGGTGATTAACAATCAAACCAGTTTTTTCTCGAAACTCATTTTGGATACGTAATTTTGTTTCAGAAACAATATGTTTGTCTTCCTCTGATCTTTTTTCCCATTGTTTAATAGGAATAATAAAATACCAAAAATAAAGAGAATGACAATATTAAAACAAAAAAAAAAAAAAAAAAAAAAAAAATAAAAAACATTTACTGGTCTTGCTCAATAAATGACAACCTGAGTTTGTATACAAAAATGAAAATAAACAAGTAAAAAAGGGCTAAATTCGGCTGTGCCGAATCTTTGAATACCCTCCACCAAAGGGGATGAAGATGATATACGTATATACTAACTTTTGCATGAACTGTAATATGAATATGTTTTGTCAATTTATGTAACGAACTTTTGTTATTTAGTTTTAGCAATGTTATTTACAGAGGTCTGCTCTGTTAGCGACTTTAACATTGTTCATTTTTACGTTAACTTAGTTATCATAGTATGTAAGACAATAAATGTAATCGAACAATAAGAAGACTTAATAACATTTTTACTTACTTAACAGAAAAAAAAAAATAGATACAGAAAAATTGTACAAATTTGTATGGAAAATTTAGAGGTACCTTCACATTTTCACTCATAACTTTTGAACCGCTTAACCGATTTTGCTCATTTTAAATACCAAACTGCTCGGGAGGATGTTCAATAATCTGGGTAAAAATAGGCACCCCCGCTTGCGTCGTGATCGTGATTTCAACAGACAGACAGACAGACAGACGGACAGACAGACGGACATCGCTAAATCGACTTAAAATTGCATAAGGATCACGAATATATATACTTTTTGGGGTCTTAAACCTATATTTCGACATATTACAAACGGAATGACAAACTGATATATACCCCCACCATATATGGTGGAGGGTATAAAAAGGGCTGGGCATTGTCTGGACTTTGTTTTTTAAATATAAGCTGATATCCTATACCTTTCTAAAATCTATAAAACTAACTTAATACTTGTGGAAATTATCCCAATTTTGGATCTTTTTTAAAAAAATTATTAAAAATATTTACACATAATTTTTATAAACAAAAAAAGATTTACTATATATTTTAATACCTGATCTTGAAGGTTCCATTATAAAAGATTAACTTTTAATAAATTTAACATTAATAATTTAATTAGTTTTACATAATAATTTAATAAATTTAACATAAACTGTTTCACAGTGTAATAGTGCGGGAGTGTCTTTGTACCGCTCAGTGATTTAATTCGGATTTGACTAATTCCATTGAACTTAAAAGTCTATAAACTGTTTAAAAAATATCCTCAAGCTTTATAATCATAACAGAGCTAAAAGGTTTCTTCTGAGGTGCTCTTTTATAACATAAAAAATTAATTGTTTTGCTTTTTTTTCTTCAATTGCTGAAATCCTGTATATGTACCAATAAACATAAGTGTGAAAACATCTGATTGATTTAGTAACATTAAATACAACCGTAATAACTTTTGATTAAAATACAACCATAGTGGTTTGTGTATTTGATAACTTTTTTCTGTGGCACCATCAAACAATTATATTGATCTATATCATCAACAAATTATTTTAATAATTTTATTTTATCATGGATTGCTTAAATACTTATTGCAACATTACTGGTAATGATTGAATGATTTCATGCTGGCTATGTTTAGGTAACTACCACATGAAGTGTACTGGAATTAAGGCACGAGACGCGGATGCGCTTGCTGACCCAAAATATTCGTGGTTTAAGTCAAAACTGTCGAATTTGTATTTAGAAAGCTTTAATATTAATCATCAAGTCATTGTATTTACTGAAACATGGCTTAATGATACTTATTTTAATACCGAAATTCTTTGCAACATATATAATATTTTTCGTCGAGATCGTGGTACTTTTGGTGGCGGTGTTCTTATTGCTGTCTCCAGTTGTTTACCTGCTAAACATTTAATTGCTCAATCATCTGTTGATATTGAATTTATATCTATCATCATTAACATAAAAGGGTAGTTGTAACATGTTCCTATATTCCTCCATCATCCCCGCAGTCTTTATATATTCAACATGCAGAAGCTATTAGATCTATTTCGAGTTCGGTTAAGAGAAATGATTCTCTTATAATTATGGGAGATTTTAACATGCCATCAATATCCTGGAATTTTTTGGATGATGATATATATTATGTCCAAACCAATATACACGAGAATTGGAAAGATTTTTTAATATCTTATATGACATGAGTCTTTTTCAAATAAACGGCATACTGAATGATTATTCTAGAATTCTGGATTTAGTATTTGTAAACGATAGAGAAGCTTGCTATATAAACCGGACAACACCGATTACAATTCCTGAAGACCGGTATCACCCTGCTTTTGAATTAATTATATCTATCCTATCAGAACATTCATTAGTATCATCAAACACTACCGTAAAATCCTTTTGTTTTAAGCAAGCTAACTACTATGGGTTAAACGAACTTATTACAAATACAAGTTGGAGTAATATTTTATAATTTTCTTCTGATTCATACGTTGCTATGTCTCATATATTTGATGTTTTTTACAATAAAATGTTTTCTTTTACGGATTCCTGTATTCCTAAAAGGATAATTAAGCCATTATCTGGACCGCCATGGAATAACAAGGAACTGTCCCGTGCTAAAAATAAAAAGAGTAAATATTACCATAAATTTAAACGATCTGGATCTTCTGTAGATCATCTAAGATATTCTGTGAGCCGTGCTGAATATACGAGATTAAATAAAGTTTGTTACACACGTTATTTAAATAAAATTAAAATCAATTTAAAACACAATCCAAGGTCCTTCTACAAATTCATTAACTCGAAGAAAAAGACATCTGGTTATCCTGCTACGATGACATTTCAACAAACACAATCTAGTGAAGATGCATCTATAAGTAACATGTTTGCTGAGTTTTTTTCTACTACCTACTCAAATGCAACTTATGATAATTCAATCGGGTACCCGTTTGCTTTAGTGGAAAATCAATCGATATCCTTACCGTTATTTGATACGTACACAGTTTCAAATGAAATAAAACGACTTAAATTTTCATTTGATTTTGGTCCTGATAAAGTTCCTAGTTACATCTCAATTAACTGCGCTGAAGCCTTAGCCATCCCTCTGACACTTATGTTTAATATATCAATTAAATATGGGTTTTCCCCAAAAATTTGGAAAGAATCCTATATTGTGCCACTGTTTAAATCAGGCAACAAATCAGAAATTGAAAATTACAGGGGTATTGCAAAGCTGAGTATGATACCCAAGCTTTTTGAAAAACTGGTTACTGAACATTTACGTTATCAAGATTCGAATCTAATATCTCCTTATCAACCTGGATTTCAAAAACATTGTTCTACAACTTCAAATCTTCTACAAGTTACGACCAACATAAATCGCGGCTTTTTTCAAAGAAAGCAAACTGATGTTATATACACCGACTTCAGTAAATCATTCACTTCTTATAAATAAACTACAATTAATGGGATTTACAAATCATAGCATAAAGTGGATATATTCGTATTTGTCAAATAGGTCACAAACTGTTCGATTTAACAAATTGTTTTCGAAAAGAATAAATGTACTGTCTGGTGTACCACAGGGAAGTCACCTTGGGCCGCTACTATTTTCATTGTTTATTAATGACTTGCCAAACGTAATAAAGTTTTCAAATGTTTTAATGTACGCTGATGACGACAAGGTTTTTTTAAGTTATATCCAATTTTTGGATCACTATCGCCTTCAAGAGGATTTGGATTCATTTTACAAATGGTGCAACGTGAATTTAATGGAGCTTAATTTGAAAAAATGCAAACTTATGCGATTTGTAAGAATTAATCAAATTACCGTAAACTATTTTCTGGGGGGTAATCAACTTGATTTGGTCGACAGTTTCCTAGATTTAGGTATTTTGCTTGACCCTAAGCTAAATTTTATTGCACACACTACAAGTGCAATAAACAAGGCTAGGGGTACACTTGGTTATAAAAAACGCTGGTCAAAAGATTTTAATGATTCGTACATTGCGAAAACATTGTACATGTCTCTTGTGCGCCCGATTCTGGAATATGGTTCAATAATATGTGATCCTATTTATCAAACGCATTCTGATGCAATTGAATCCGTGCAAAAGCAGTTCCTGTTGTTTTGTCTTCGAGGATTACAGTTTAGCCCGTACAATTTGCCTACATACACCGCTCGACTTGCTCTTATTAAGCTTCCCTTCCTACTTTAAAAAGCCGTAGAACTATGCTGAATGTGTCATTTATTTTGAATATAATTAATGGTGATATCTGCTCTGGATTTTTGATTAATGAAATTTCATTTTACATTCCCCAACGTGCATCCCGTAATTTTTTACCATTGACCCTCTCGGGAGAATGTGTAATACATTTAATCAATTATATAGATTTATAGATTTTTCACTTAATCCTAAAGTTATAAAAAACGCAATTATAATTTTTTTAAACTCTTAGTTATATTATTTTAATATTAATAGTTTTAAAATGTTCGTAAGGAATAAAATTCCATAGATAAATAATAATAAATAAATAAATAAATAAATAAATAAATAGATAAATAAATAAATAAATAAATAAATAAATAAATAAATAAATAAATAAATAAATAAATAAATAAATAAAATAAATAAATAAATATATAAATAAATAAATAAAAACAAATAAATAAAATAAATAAATAAATAAATAAATAAATAAATAAATAAATAAATAAATAAAATAAATGAATAAATAATCACTTGAATTGTAAAAATTTCCAATTTTTTCACTTTTTTTAAAAACACCAATAATTTGCTAACTTTGACCGCTCACTGAAAAGAAAGTAAACAACTTAGTTCATTGATTTTGACAGCTAGTGATGCAAAATTTTATCTACTTTAACCTTATACCAAAATTTATTATAACAACTTTATTTCTAAATTTCAATTAATCGCCACTTTAATACCATTTGAACCCAATATGCAGCGGCCTGTTCACATGAAAGGGGTATCTCTTGGGAACACTGCAATCTATTGCACTATTTATGACGTCTGAAATTAGTTATTAACATCAATATGTTCATTATTTGTTAAATTATCAATACCGGGTACGGTAAGATGTCTAGTAAGAAATCTAGCATAATTGAGGAGAGAGGAGAGATAATTGAGGATAAAATGTCTGGTAAGTTTTTCAAAAAAATGTCCAAAGTGGATTTTCGTACAAAATATTACCCCAGCAGTAAGCTCTAATGCATCCCCAGGATTGATGCCTACAATTAAAATCGCCACCTAATATGTACGCATATCATGACAAAGTTTGTGAATATCAGCATACAATGCATAAAAGATATTTATGCATTGTATGTTAGTGAATAATTTTAAACCAATATTCTCAATATTGATAGTATGTAAAGGGTGTCCCAAGAAGAACGCAATTTTTAAATTTTAAATAAAACACAGATATTTAAAAAAAAATCGTGAAACTTTATTATATCGTAAAGTAGACAGAATGAGGTTATGTATGGAACAATATATCGTGCAGATGGCCGCCGCGGCTTTGCTGGCATGCACGCGATCTTTTAATGCAATTTTCAATGACCGTTTTGCATGAATGCTGCGGTATTTCATTAATGCAGCGTCCAATTTCCTCTTTTAAGGCTTGAGTCGTCGTCGGCTTATTCGCGTAAACCATCGACTTCAAAAAACCCCAAAGAAAAAAATCTAATGGTGTTAAATCGCACGATCTAGGCGGCCAATTCTGATCTCCAAAACGCGAAATAACACGACCGGGAAATGACTGATGCAGCAATTGAATTGTTTCTCTGGCTGTATGACATGTGGCGCCGTATTGTTGGAACCACATGCCCTCCACATTCATTTCTTCAATTCTAGGCAAGAAAAAACTGGTTATCATTTCACGATACCGAACACCATTGACTGTTTGCGCTTGACCCGCCTCATTTTCATAAAAAAATGATTCATCCAGCCCAAAAACCACACCACACAGTGACACGTTTAGGATGCATTTGCTTCTCGTGAATCACTCGAGGATTTTCCTCACCCCAAATGCATGAAGATGCAAATCTTTCGTCAAAATTCGCTGCAAAGTGGATTTGGAGACACCAATTTGCTAAGCTCGGTGTCGAATTGAGGTAGATGGAGTTTGAGCGACATCATCACGTATAGCTGCGACATTTTCGGTCGATCGACCTGGTCGATGGCGCGTTGTTGTCTTTACATCACTAACAGACCCAGTTTCGGCAAATTTATCCATTAATCTCTTTACAGTTGACTCTTTTGGAGCATTATTGTGACCCCAAATTGATCGCAATTTGCGAACTGTAGCCGCAAAACTTTCACCATTTTGGTAAAACAATTTCACAATGAGAATGCGTTGTTCATTCGTGTAGCGCTCCATTTTTACTAACCTCGTACCTTCTACTAGCAAACAATAACAATTGTTCAAATGTCAAACAATGACACTTCGAATGTTGCCAGATTTAAAAATTGCGTTCTTCTTGGGACACCCTTTATTTAAAAAAGGAAATAGTTGATGTGTAATATTCTTCCTTATAATGACTGCAACAGCACCCCTTCTTGATGTTGTCCTATGGTTCCTGTACACATAAAATTGATTGTGCCTTATAGATAGATATACTCGGATGTACATAAACCTGTTTTAGTTAGTAGGCAAATGTCTATGCTATGTGCTATTAAAAATTGAAAAAGTTCAATGCTTTTGTTACGAACGCCTCTTGCGTTCCAAGTTATTATACTGATATGATTGCATTCCATTATTAGAGAAATTTAACTGCAAGGTTGGTAATTACTTCAAACTAAACTGCTTTATTTCTACAATTCTTAAGGTTAGTAATTAACTCAGAGTTAAGCTCTTTATTTCCTAAAAACAAAAATGTTAATTATTGTCATTGTTATTTCCACTATTGTTGAAGGACCCCCTTGGGTCTGCCAGATACCAGAATGGGTAGGTACATTTTGACGCAGCGCACCTGGAAAATTATTATTATAATTCCTGGTAGACATAAGTGAGGAAACATCTCGAGTGTGACGACGTGGATCTAGTTGCATACGTTGTTGTATACTTATATAGTTTTCCTTACTCGGACATTGATCTGAAGTTGACTTGTGCGAACCACTGCAATTTGCACATTTAATAGAGGATTCCTTACATTCAGATGTTTTGTGTTGGCCTGCACAGTTCGCACAAAATGTTTTAACCTTACAACGATTCGAACCATGGCCAAACATTTGGCAATTGTAACACTGAGTAATCTTTGACTTTTAGGGTTTTGAAGCTCCCATCTCACCTTCATATAGTCGACTACGGAATAATTTTGCCTTAATTCCCTAATTGTGATTGTTTGTCGTTGGAAGTATACTACATATATAACATATTTAGTGTTGTATAAGTTTTTTTAACAACTATTTTTACGTCCAAGCATTTAAGACCCATATCAGTCAGCTTCTTCTAACACTCATTGGATTTTGTTTATACAAACCTAATATAAGAGCCTTGTAAGGTTTTTTATTTTTGGTAGCATAGGTAAAGTACTCATATTCATCTGATAGGCGATTACATATGGTATCAAAATCTAATTTTGTTTTAAGGAACAATTTGAGCCCAATTGAAATTTTCCTAATGACATAATCTGTTATTTTACTTAGATTGAAAAGTTCGTGGTCTTCTTCTATTTTGCATTTTAATATTGTAACTGGTGGAATATGGACTTTTACATTTTTTCAGCTATTGTTTCGTCATCGAATACGTCATCTTCTATTGCTTGAAGAGGCAAAAAGTAATTTTTAGAACGTGATGCGTTTGGTGCACTATTGTTGTTTGTTTATTGGTTTTTCCTCTTAATCATTTTTTACGCTAAGTGCGTTAACATTGTCACTAGCTAGTGCACGTTTGATCTTGTTTGCTAATGTATTTAAGTATACGTCTGTTAACAACAAGAGCTTGATCTCGACTGTGATCATCCGAGTAAATAAAAAAAAATTAATATGGCTTAATACTTAATCATATCCAAATTGTTGTTCTTTAATAAATAATTTATATACAAACAGAAAACAGTATCAATCGAATAGCTGTCTTAATCTTGATATTAAATTTATATTTTTATTTGTAAAAGCCAATATTCAGTTCCAAAAAATTTTATTTTAAGAAAAATTTTATTTTGAGATTTTTCGGTATCGCCTCTAGGCATTCAGATTCATAATTCACACTCTTACTTACTACACCACAATTTAATTTAAGTTTCTTTGATATATTTGTTATTTAAACACTTGAATGTTTTATTTTAATTAAAAAATATATTATTTAAATGTTTGTCTTTTCCGGGATTCGAACTCGGGAATTATGAGTACTAAGCTAACTGTCTACCCACTAGCCCACAAACACTTATAAATTTTGATGACCAACATCGAATTCAAATATTTTTTTAGAAAAATAAATATAGCAGAAAATTTCTTTAGAAATACCAATAGTCAATACCATTTACAATTCGGTTGGTTCAACTGAAACCCTAATTTATTGGTCAATTTTATCAGGATAACCGTATTTGTGGTTAGCACTTTCGAATATCGAGAATTTTTTAATAAATTTGATAGATTTGATAGACTCGTTGCTTCTACTGTAGGCAATTTGTTTGGAAATACCAATAATTAAATAATTGTATTCATTTTTGGTTTATTTTCCCTCTTTTTAATTTCCAATGCTATATGCTTGCTATAATTATGAATTATAGGTTATTCAAAACAAAATAAAATCCTTACAAATAAATGTTAAGGGTTTTGATCGAATTGCAACCAATCTTTTCTCTGTATGTATAATCATCTAAGAATATATTATCATATATAAATACATCACTATATAGAATTATATACGGCATTTAAAGGATCATATATACTTATGTATGGCATATATATTGATATATGCTATCACATATTTGAGATATTATATGATGCCTTATCAAAACTATTTCTTAATATGGTATGAGTTATAATTATATATGATTAAATATATGGTCCCAATTCAGATATATTTTTGATATGGTATAAGATAAAATTAGATATGATTCAATATATTGTCTTATATCAAAAACATTTTTACGTGATACAAGGATAGAAAAGATGATAAAAGAACATAAAGTACAATATTTGCCATTAAATTTAAGATAAAGGTTCATATTTTATTTTTTATATATTTTATTTATGTAGTCTATGGGTCATTCCATGTCAAACCGCACAGCATTCGGATTTGTCATCTTCGATTTTAATGAAATTAATTAATGGGTAGTGTTTACCAAATCATTAACCTGTCAACCCCAAACCCTTTCGGTTTTCTAAATATGACGTCATGAAAATTGCCAAAAATGTCAAACTATCGGAAAACTGTCCATACAAAGTCGCCCATAACTTCTAAACTATAAAACCTAAACTAATTTTTCTATTGGTACCATTTTAAAGGTGAAAAGATTACCTTCAAAATGGCATCCCAAAAATTTTTTTGTATTAAAAGGTTAAAGGTAATTTTTTTAAGTTTAATCTTCAAAGACGCATATCTCAAAATGCAATTTTTTTAAAATTCTGAAAAAAATATATGTTAAAATTTAAGGCCTCTCTACATTTTTGGCAAAATTTTAACGTGGAGACTCATTTGGTTCCTGAGTTATGAAGGAAAACGTGGTAGTAAGCAAATTTATCTTGACGGTTTCATACGAAAAGTATTTTACATGCTATGAGTGTGCATGTGTGTATAATGTTTAGTATACATATTGTTGTTGTGTGTAAGCTTTTGCACATGAACTTGTCGACGAAAATTTGCTTACGACCACGTTTTCCCTCACAACTCAGGAACCAAATGAGTCTCCACCTTGAAATTTTGCCACAAATGTAGATAGGTCTTAGTTTTTAACATATATTTTTTTCAGAATTTAAAAAAAATTGGATTTTAAGATATGGGTCTTTGGAGATTAAAGTTAAAAAAATTACCTAAACCTTTAATACAAAAAAACTTTCAGAATTTTAAAAGAATTGGATTTTGAGATATGGGTCTTTGAAGATTAAACTTATAAAAATGACATTAAGCCTTTTAATACAAAAAAAACTTTTGGCACGCCATTTTGAAGGCATGGTTTTCACCTTTAAAATGGCACCAACAGAAAAATAGGTTGTATGGTTTAAAAGCTATGGGCGGCTTTGTATGGACACTTTTTCGATATTTTGACGTTTTTGCCAATTTTCATGACGTCATATTTTGAAAACCGAAAGGGTTTGGGACCGAAATGTTAATGATTTAATAACCACTACCCATTTACAATATTTGTGGTGAATTTCATTAAATTCGGATATGACAGTTTTCTGTGCGGTTTGACATGAAATGACCCCTATGGAAAATAACTTCCTTACAGACTATTATGATAACAATAAAAAATAATGATAAAAATACAAACATATGAAAGAGTAATAAAATTTAAATGAACTAGAATTATGTGTTGAACAAAATTATTAAGATAAAGAATAATGTCTCTTTTAATAGTATCTAGGCTCTTATAAAATTCGAAGATATGATAAAAGTTGATTAAATTCTTAGTTTTCTTCAAATGCTATACAAATATTGAAAGTGTAATTAATGCAATTTGGCTATCATTTGGAATCATCGACACGTTGTTGTTTTTGGTGTACTGTGAGCAAACGCGGCATCCATTTTGAAAACGGCTTTCTCACGGACAAATGTCATGCAAAATAAAGCCGAAACGTTCCCTCGATATCTTCAAAGTATCAACCATCTCCTGAAACTTTACGGTCTGCCAAAACGATTTTTTGAACTTTTTTGATGTTTTCCGGTATCACCACCTCTTTTGGGCGACCAGAGCGTTTGGAGCCTTCGTACGACCACGTTTCTGCCATTTCTCTCGACTTTTCTGCCATTTCTCTCGACTGAGTAGAGTCCGAATAACACTCATCAAGACAAGCTTTGGTTTGAACGATGTTTTTCCATTAAAAAGCAATGATAAATCAACACACGAAATTGCTTTGAGTGCATTGTTTTCAAAATCGCAAAAACAGCGTACGAAAACAGCTGTAACTTGTTTATTAATGAACGAATTTTCATTAAATTTTGGCACGTAACATCTGAAGGTTAGTAGTTCGAAAAAATCATATGGATTTTTCATTTCTGGCCTCACATATGTTAAGGTAATTAAAAAAAAAATAATGTACTACGTTTTATAATGTAGTAACAACGTATATCAACATATGTAATTGTATGATAATAAATGGTGATTTTTAACCATTTATATTTTGAAAATTTAAAAAACCCACAAAATTTGCAAAAGTGAATAAAATATTTATTTGAGGCGATAAATGAATGCGTGCTAGTTACTTTTTAGAGATTATTTCTTCTAAATATTGTGAATCTGGTGCGAAATTTGGGCAAAATAGCCATGTTCGATGATGACGACTATAAAATGGACGTCATTTACTAAACACATTTCGTACGCAGCACGAATTTTGATTAAAAAAATTCTATGATTTGGTAGCGATGTTCCTTTGAAATGGCAAACCTTACTGAAACTAAAGGTTGGTCCAACCATAATGCACGATGTTAATTGCGAGTCATACCTTAACGTCAAGTTATTTTCCCAACTTAATTTGACATTTCTTTGTTTCAGTGTTTGACAAATTCAATAATGGAGAGTTACACAATTGAACAGCGCGTTAAGATTGTTGAAGTCTTTTCGAAAATGGGCGTTCAAATCAAAATGCACTTCGTGATTTTTTGCTTAGCATAATCGACCAAATCGGGAGAATTGTGCGCAAATTTAAGTAAACCGGGTCTGTTGGAAATGTGAAAACACCTGTGCATGCCCGCCCAGCTCGTGCTGTTATTGGCGATAGTGTAGCAGAAGATCCGTCAACCTCGACTCGTCGTCAGTGTTCCCAATCGCGAGATGATAACGGACTTCTTGTGGCCATAAATTGAGGATATTGACCTACACGATATGTGGTTCCAACAGGATTGTGCCACTTGCCACACAGCTAACGAAGCAATGGCTCTTTTCTGCGAGAAATTCAATGACACCGCTGGACTTTTTCTTTGTGGATATTTAAAGGAAAAAGTGTACGTCAATAAGCCAAGAACTATTCAAGAGCTAAAGGATAAGATAATTCGGCACATTAACGACATTGAACCTCAATTATGTCTAAGAGTCATTGAAAATATGAACCATTGGATAGAGGTATGCAACCAAAGCCGTGGCGAGCATTTGGCCGATATTTTGTTTCACACATAATTGTCATAGATCCTCCTATCATAACAAAAAATATTAAGATAATTCTCTTAAAACTCTGTTTTATTTACAATTAACATTGTGCATTATGGTTGTACCACCCTTTATTAGGCATTGCCACATATCATGAATCTTTTTTACACTAAAAAACCATAAAGCTAACAAAAACATAGTTTGAAATAAATCAAATTATATATTTATTTTTAATTGAGCTTAAGATCACTTTTTATTTGAAAAAAAAAAAATAATTATAAATATTTATTTATCCCAATATTTCGTCACCACATTGGGTGACTTCTTCAGGGGAAATTTTTTCGTATAATTATACGAAATGTTATTATTATTTTTTATAAATAAAAAGAAAACTTAAGCTCAATTAAAAATAAACATACAAATCAAGAAGATCGAAGAAAACTAAAAGAATTTTCAATAAATCCAATTTTATGTGCATTTTTTATTCGGGCAATTATAATGACGTAAAAATTTCAGTGTACTTTTTTGTTATAGTGTTTATACGTGTGTATACATTTTCTTATACTCGTGCATGAGTGTAGTACAGATAGTTCATGTAATTGTTCACTTGTTAGAAAATATTACACGCACTAAAACTTTTCTTAATTTTTTTTTTGTTTCTTCTGGGGTTTTTTGTCACTTGACAGCACACAAAATGTTCCTTTAATGTTCATCCAAGATGTGCGATGGCTTCTAAATGTTTTGTCGGTAAAAATACTAGAGCCCCCACCACGCGGTTTTACGGTCGAACGGTCTACCTGGTCAGACCAGTTTTAAAACCGGTCGATCGGTCTAAACCGGATGATGTGGTAGACCGGTCTTCCAGGTTAAACGGGTTGTAGTACATTTTTCGAATTTTATTTTACTTATAATTATAATTAAAAAATAGAAAAATTGCTTAAATTTATATAAATTTGATGTCAGAATTATGTAGATTATTTTTGCAAAAAGACGGTGGCATTCTCATATGAATGTATGACAGGTACAGGACTCTCTAAATTTAAGATCCAGCATAGGAATATTTTTGTTCCACAACGTAAAAATAAGTTTCTAGTTCGCAATTACGTCTATATTACTTCTGAAAAGTTTTAGTCCATTGTGAGCTAAGTCATAAAAATGCCGTACATGCGACCGAAAAATCCCGTGGCATTTTCATATATTAAATGTATGAAAAGTGAAGGACTTTAAGAATACAAGAGCCAGTTTCGGAATATTTTTTCTCCACAACTTAAATGAATTTTTTCAATCTTAAGTTAAAATTATGTCTGTACTGTTTCTACAAAATTTTAGCCCATTGCGAGCAACGGTATAAAAACGCCGGGACCGAAAATGAAGGTGTCGTTTTCATATACAGTCATTTGTAAAAAATTGGGACACTTGATTGGGACCGAAAAAGAAAGTGTCGTTTTAATATACAGTAATTTGTGAAAAAATTGGGACACTTGAATGTAACAAATTAATGTAAAAAATAACGAATACAGGGTAGCTCAAAATTATGGAAGGGTTTGAATTCCTTATAACTTTTTTAATATATATTATTTTGTATTTTTTTCAGTATTTTGCAAAGAAGACTTGAGGAATTTGAAATAAATAGTACACAATTGAACACCGTACACAAAGCGTTTAAATTTATTTCTTAAATCAACGGTCCATTGATTTGACTCAGCGTGCATATCGTTGTTATTTTAAAAAACCGTCTGGTTCAAAGGGGTAGTAAGGAACATTCATGGAGTCGGCAGACGACGAACAGTGCACACGAATGACAATATTGAACGGGTGCAGGAGAGTATTTAGGAAGATATTTAGGAAGAGAATTTTGCATACAATAAGAATGTTTCCATATAAAATTCAGCTTGTCCAAGAGCTTTAATTGTCTCCATTCACCGTATTTATCCGCTCCAGACTGTTTTCTTTGGAATATGCGAAGCAGAAAATGGCCACCAATTGCGAGATATAATTTTTTATAATTAAATTAAAAATATTATCCATTAATATACTGTATTTAAAAACAAAATATAATAATTATGTTTTAAATAAAATGTTATAAAGAACTCAAACACCTTCGGTAATTTTACGCCACCCTGTATATTTAAGGAAAAACTAAAATATGATTTTTTAATTATATTATAAAATAAAAATAGGTATCCAATAAGCAAAATTATACTTTAAAATTTGTAAATAATTTCCGATTTTTTATAGGAAGTCAGCTTTCTAAAGATTTAACACTGATTAGGACTTCTTTTATTTGGCTAAGAATTGATAAACAATACCAATAAAGTAGTCTGGCTGAACAAAATCTGAAAACTCCTTGCAATTTGTAATCTTTTCCTATTTTGTATATCCCAGACTATTTTAACCCTTGACTCCATACTTGAAAAAGATAAATGGGTCTATCTCTTAGATACAGTGACCACTATTTTATTTCCATAAAAACATAAAAAATACTAATAATGTTTGTACAATTTGCTCGCTGTCCCTATTTTTATTCACATTCGACTATAGTAAATTAAATTCTTTTTTAATGTTCTTTTTGTTTTTGAATTACAACAGCAAATTTGAATTGTTACATAAAATGAAGAGTTGAAATTGTACAATAATCTAAAACTAATATCAGTAGTTTTTTCCCAAAATCTTTTTTTTGCAAGTGTCATTTTTTACATAACTGTATGTGGAGACGACACGGTCTTTTTCGGTTCCATTTACAGCGTTTTTATACCACTGCTCGCAATGTTTGTTTTTGAATTATAAAAACAAGTTTGAATTGTTACATAAAATGAAGAGTTGGAATTGAACAATAATCTAAAACTAATATCAGTAGTTTTTTCCCAAAATCTTTTTCATGCAAGTGTCCTTATTTTTTACATAACTGTATATGGAAACGACACGTTCTTTTTAGGTTTTATTTACAGCGTTTTTATACCACTGCTCGCAATGGGTTAAAATTTTGTAGAAACAATATAGAAATCTCGATTTTTTAACTCTAGAGCCTAGTTAACCGGTTGGATTGGTCTACCCGGACTAGACCGTGAAGACCTGGTCGACCGGTCATAACCGTAGCCTCTAAAAAAAATACTGCATACTAGCAGTAGACAATTTTGGAATTATGGTAGCGACTCTTCTGTTATATTTTTTGTTTGTTTTTTATTTTAAAGAATATTATAGATACTTTGTTTTATAACTTATATTTATTAATGTCGTAGATGAATTTCTATGATAGAAACTTGTAAACTGTGGACAACCACAAAACTATTTTTCAAAACTTTGATATGACACTAGTTTGAAAAGTAAAATATATAGACGATTATTTTATGATGTTTTTAAGTTTTTATTTGAATATCTAAAAATATCAAACAAATTCATATTTATTATTTTTAAATAAAACGCATTTCAACAAGTTTTGCTTATCCCCTGTAGATAATAGCAAAGACGTTATTTTCGGAAAATCCAACGGGGAGGGGCAGAAAATGGTAAAATTCTCCCTCTTAACGGCCTGCGAAAACCGCTGGAGCTGGGATATTGAAATTTGGTATATTTGTTACTCCTTCGGTGGAGAGATCCAACCAGGTGGGATTTTCGGAAACTCCTGCGGGGAGGAGCAATAAGGGGAAAAATCTAGTCCTTATCGAATACAGGTTGGTTGAAAAGTTCCTGCGCTCGAAATGAAAGAATACTGTTTTTGTTACGAAATATATTTTTTTATTCAATATAATCATCTAGAAGCTCAATACACTTGTTCCAATGATCTTCCAATAATTTTATCCCATCCTTATAATGGTTTTCCCGAAGCTCTGCAAAATAACTGTATACGGCTGCTATGGCCTCTTAATTCGATGAAAAATGCTTTCCACGAAGGAATTCTTTGAGATTTCTGAAGATATAGTAGTCACTGGGAGCCAAATCTGGTGAATACGGTGGATGTTCAAGCAATTCGTACTTTAATTATTTGAATTTAGCCATCGTCAAAACACTTTTGTGAGCAGGTGCATTGTCTTGATGAAAAATGATTTTTTTCTTCTTTAAACCAGGTCTTTTCTCACGAATTTTTTTATGCAGTTGATCCAAAAGGCTGCAATAATATTCAAAGTTGATTGTTTTACCTTTCTGAAGATAATCAATCAACAAAATTCCTTTTGCATTCCAAAAAACTGATGCCATAACCTTCTTTGCTGATCGTTGTGACTTCACCTGCTTTGGAGCTGAACAACCAGCTTCAGTCCACTGTAAACGTTCTTGTTTAAATTCAGGATCATGGTGGTAGATCCAAGTCTCATCCATAGTTAAAAAACGACGCAAGAAGTCGGTTTTATTCGGCTTAAACCGCTCCAAATTACGCTGAGAAATTTGTTTTCGATCCAGTTTTTGTTGAATTGTTAATGTGTGCGGCACTAACTTTCCAAACAGTTTTTTCATACGTAATTCTTTATGTAAAATATGGAGTACTCGTTCATCTGAGATGCCTATGGCATTAGCAATTTCACGCTTAGTCAAACTTGGATTTTCAATAACCATATTATGTACCTACTCAATGATTTCTGCTGTGGTTGCAGTTTTTGGTCGTCCTTCGCGTGGATCGCCTTCAAGGCTGGTACGACCACGTTTAAATTCACCAGCCCAAAATTCAACGGTGCGTTTTGAAGGTGAGGACTCCTTATACACTTCTAACAATTGTTCATAAATTTCCTTTGCTTTTAAACCCTTCAAAACAAAGAATCTAATGACTGCACGATATTCAATTTTTTCCATATTAAAAACTATCAATGACACGTCAACTTCAAATATCTTGTAAACAAAGAAAGAATTGACAGAATGACTTGCAACTTTGCATGTGTTCTCAGGACAGTTATACCTACTTGAGAAAAAAAAAGGTTGGAGCTAGCAGTGCCATCTCTTGGTGAGCGCAGGAACTTTTCAACCAACCTCAGTGTCTGAAAAAGTGGTAATTGCTGTAAAATTACCTGTGTCCCAAATATTGAAATGGTGGCAGAACATTGACTGGTTCTTTATGGATATATCATGTAACTAAAGAGAAATGAATACAACACCAATGTGGACTAAGGAAATTAGGACTGTTAGTAGTTGAAATAATGACAGAACACGGAACTGGTTCAACAAATTTTGCAGTGTATAAAAGAATGTCAATCGGTCGCGAAAACCCATATCCCGCGACTGTTGCAAAGCTGACATAATACTGAACTGATTTAAACAGAACCGACTTTGTGACTTCAGAAATGATGACATAACACTAATCAAGTTGAAAAAGAAGTGATTACGTAACTGTTTAGATAGTGGCATGTATCTGCATTAATTTAAAATGAATCTAATGTGCATGATGAAGTATCAATGACAGGCAAATCAAGCTGCCCGCGACACTTAGGGGGATATTATCCCTAAGAATCCAAAATTTGTTATTGAAATTTTCGATCGACGACTCTTTTCCCTTAACATTGTTAAAATTTTATTGCAAAATTCATCAAATTAAAATATATAAAAATTATTTTTCACTTAACTCCATTTATGAACACTGTTTCATTTACACGGCTATATAATTGGCTGTTTATTGAATAAAGTGGGATATGATTTAATTTATATTAAACTACTTTTGTTTCGATAGAATAATTTGTTTTATAAATTAATTCGTGAAATATGTATATATCAATTACACCAATTGGAATGATTTGTTAAAAATGATTTATTGATTAATATTAATTCAAAACTTCTAACGATCACAAAAATTGCATAAGAGTCAAAAATTCGAGAAATTTTAAACTGAAAGTCGCTCAAACACTCTATCCTAGTTCAGCTTATTTTAAAATAAATTATAATTCAGCTTGTCTATGCAATAGTTGCGTGTGTGTAAAATTTTATAGAAGCCCGATGAACCACCAAACAATTTTCAATATGTCCCACTGTGCAGTTAGCACGGTTTTGATACTATTCTAACCAATATGTTAATGTTTGTTATTATAAAGATTAACATACATATCTATATAGGCCCGTGAAATTATAGCGATTTTTTTAAATATTAAATTTTTTAAATATTCAAATAGCAGTTTTTGAAGGGGCATGTAAATTTTTTGTTTTTTTTATCAAAATGCGCTTGCGGAAGGTTAAACTAACATTTTCTGACGAGAATCCTCAATACGCCTCGAATGCGTTTATGGAATGATATTCGAGTCAAATTGAATTCATTTAAAAAAAGTGAAAAATAAAACTAATTCTTTATCATCCTTATAAATAATAAAAAGTTAGCAGCCACTTATGTTTTTAGCCGTAGTAAACCTGATCTTGAATTGAAAAGCTTTTAAGTCTAAACATTTTTCTCAAACAAATGAATTTTCTGCAGAATAAGAACAACTAAAATTTCGAGATCTTCTATTGGACAATATGGTTAAAACCAAAAATAAATATTTTTGAACATAAACCAAAAACGATCTTTTTGAATTCGATCTAACGTTTTTGATTTGCGAAATATTAATTCTTAATTTGTTTAAAGTACTCGATTCTTATAAAAACATTGATAATTTGATTTGCATCAGCAATTTTTATTAAGTCAATGAATTAAATATAAGTTCATTTATTACACATAAAATACATTAACTCATAAACAATCTATTTTAATTCGTGAATAAAAACCAATTCCATTTAATAATTTTTTAAAATTGAATTATTTGATTTTCCAAAAATTCTATTTTAAAGAAAAAATATTTTTTTGGCGATCGGATGCGACTTTGAGAGTAAAATAAAAGGAAAAGTCAAAAAAATATTGGCAGCCAAAGAGCTAAACTTCGTCCTAGAGCATTAGCGTGAAAAGGACTGTCTGGAGCGTACTTGCCTCCACAGACCTGCTTTTAACCCCACCCATAATTTGAAAATTTTTAATTCATTTTTTGTTTAATTAAATACCAAACAAATTTTTTTTCCTCAATTTTGTTAAAATTTAAAAAATATTAACATTTTGTGACTGTATTTTTTTTTGTTGAAGAAATAATTTAAAATCGCCAAATACAAAAAAAAAATTGTGAAAACTTTTGTAATTAACATTGCAGGTAAATTCAGTGACTGGACCTTATGGAATCTTTCAGACAGGTTACATGCTAACTAATTTTCGTTTGCTCTGTGTCATGTCCACTTGCAACAGTCAAGTGATATATCACGAAAATATTCATTCCCTACAAGTTCTGCAACATAACAAATTGTGATTGATATGTAACCAGTTTTTTATTAATTACTTGGCCTCAGTCCTGTGGTATGTATATTTGAGCCAATCATGAGACTAGTTATGTGTAAGATAATTTTAACCTATTCTGTTGCGCATTCACTTACACCAATGCAGTGATATGGTACCCTACACAAGGTCAGCGATATGTCGCAAGTAGCTTAAAAGTTAGAAATTGCCACCTCCTATGACAAGCCCAAGTTAAAGTTACCGGTTACTTTCATATAAGAGAACCAACTCGAGGACCGGTTTCTGCCACAAAGTTCCGGTCACGTGACTAACTCTGTGACTGGTCCATTTCCCGTATGGTGTGGTTTAGAAGTGCGAAAATTCTCTCTCTTATCGGCCTCCACAAGCCGCTGGACCTGAGAAGTTGAAATTTGGTATGCAGTTTCCTTCTCCATTGTAGCCAACAGATAAGACGGGTTTTTTGAGAAATTCAACGGGGAGGAATTTCCCAAAATCCCACCTGGATGGATCTATACACCGGAGGAGTCACTAATATACCAAATTTCAACTTCCCAGCTCCAGCGGGTTTGGCAGGCCGTCAAGGGGAAATTTCCAAAAAGCCCACCTGTATGGATGCCTACACCTCAGGTAGAACCAATATAAAAAATCATCAAAAAGCACTTCTTAGCTGTTATCTACACTGGATAAGGAGCCTGTATACCGAATTTAAACTTCCTATGTCCAACTGTTTGGGTAGGTCTTTAAGGGAGAGACTATTCGACATTAAAACCCCCATTTTTAACACGTCACTGGCCAAGACTATGAAATGTATTTTATCAATTAGTTCTCACATACTCCAAAGAAAGCATATTTCAAATTTGGGATTTCTAGGGGTTTGGACAGGGCGTTAAGAGGGAGTTTTTCCCCATTTTTGCCCCTCTAAATTGGAATTTACAAAAATCCCACCTAGGTGGCTGTCTACACCTCAGGTGGCACCAATATACTGAATTTCAACCTACCAGCTCTAGCGGTTTCGGCAGGCCGTCATGGGGGAGAATTTTACTCTATATGCTGCCCCTCCCCGTTGGATAAGAATCCTGCATACCAGATTTCAACTTCCTAGGACCAACGGTTTGGGCAAGCCGGCAAAGGAAAAACTTTTCGCTCTTTAAACACTCTTTTTTACTACAAGGTGATAGCGCATACTTCCAGGAAGGCATATTTCAAATTTAGGTTTCTATATAAAGCTGTTTGGGCAGGCCCTGAAAGGGTAATTTTCCCCCTTTATGCCCCTCCCCGAAGGAATTTCCAAGAACCCCGCATTAGCGGATGTCTACACCGGAGAGGGAACCTACATACCAAGCTTCAGCCTCCTACCTTTTGCGGTTTGGGCTGGGCGATGTTGAATGGGGAGTGAGTCAGTCAGTCAATCAGTCAGTAACGTTATTCCTGTATATATGGAGATTATTCGGGATTTGGGAGGTTCGGTATTTTTTTTTATCACCTTTTTAGTTTGTTAAAAATTGTCCTATTGTGAAAACTGCTGACATTCTCAGAATTTATTGATTAAATATGTGTTACGTTTTTGGCGTAGAAAAAGGTTGCCGGGGATTGCCCGGGCTAACGCCCGGAGTCCCTAGATAATTATCATATCCCTGACCAAAATTCTGAGATGTACCTAAATATTGAGTTAGCTTATACTCCAGGTAACACATATTTCACACTTCAGATTTTTTCCTTTGAGCCCCCATTGAGTTAGCCCATACTCCATTTAACACATATTTAAAATTTCAGGTTTCTAGCTAAATCGGTGTAGGCAGCCCGTTAAGGGGGAGACTTTTCAACTTTTTGCCCCTCCCCGTAGACATTTCTAAAAATCCGACGTAGGTGAATGCCTACACAGGATGAGGAAGCTATGTACCAAATTTCAGTGTGAGAATTTTTCCCTTTTCTAGCCCATCCCGTTCGATTTTGAAAAAATTACGTCTTAACTATTATCTACACTGGAGAAGGAGCCTGCATTCTAAGTTTCAACTTCCTATGTCCAACGGTTTGGGCAGGCCGTTAAAGGGAAATTTTATTAATTAGTTAGCACATACTCCAAGAAAAACATATTTCAAATTTCAGGTTTCTAGGTGAAGGGGTTTGGGCAGGACGTGTGCCGGAAGGAATTTCCAAGAACTCCGGAGGGGGAACCTACAAAACAAATTTCAGCGTCCTACCTACTGCGGTTTTGGCTGGGCGATATAGAATTAAATAAGTAAATATTTTAGAATCAAATGGCACTATCTACCGCGACCAGCATAGGTTTTTTTTGTGCTGCAAATAAATATTTACATATTTACACATTTTCATATTTACACATTTGCACATGTGCATATTTAGACATTTGAATATTCACACATTTGCACATTTACATTACCATTAAACCATCAAACCATCAATCCATTAAACCATCGGGTTTCAGCGGTTTGGGCAGGCCATCCGGGAGAGACCTTTCCCCTTTTTCCCCTCCCCGTAGGAATTTACAAAAATGACTCTTTGGTGGATATCTACGCCGGAAGGGGAACCAATGTACCAAGTTTCAACTTTCCAGCTGCAGCTTTCAAGGGGAGAATTTTCCCCTTTTTTGCCCTGCAAGTTTAATTTTCCAAAAATCCCGTCTTATCTTTTGGCTATTACAAGGACCCTAGCTCAGTGAGTTAGTCCATACTCTAGGCAATACATGTTTCAAATTTTAGGTTTCGAGCTATTTCGGTGTGAGCAGGCCGTTAAAGGGGAGATTTTCTCCCTTTTTGCCCCTCCCCGTAGGAATTTACAAAACTTCTACTTGGGTGGATGTCTGCACCTAAGGTGGAACCAATATACCAAATTTCAATTTTCCAGCTCCAGCGGTTGGATTTACCAAAAATCACATCTTAGTTGTTATCTACACTGGAGAAGGAGCCTGTATACAAAATTTAAACATCCTACGGTTTAGGCAGGCCGTAAAGGGAGAGACTTTTCGCCCTTTAAACCCCCATTTTTCAACGTCAATGGCAAAAATTTTAAAATATACCTTATCAAGAAGCTAAAGGGGTTGGGGCAGGCCGTGAAAGGAGAGTTTTTCTCCATTTGTGCCCCTCCCCGAAGGAATTTCCAAAAGCCCTGTCTTAGCGGATGTCTAGCGGATTTCTTACCTCTTGCTGCTTGGGCGATGTTGAAGGAGTGAGTGAGTCAGTCAGGAACTTTATTCCTTTATATGAGTATATAGAGGATAGTACGATAAAATTATCCAAAAAATTTTTCAGTTTTCAAAATACCCAGCAAAATAAGAGCTGAGGAAGAAGTAGTTAAACACTACATCTACTGAACACGAAGTTGTGAAAATTTCGGTGAATCATCAATGATTTTAACATTGGCTTGTCATTGGGAGGAAGTAGTGTGTTTCGGTGCTCTGAAAAATCGATGAGCAGATGGACTTTTTCATTAGTTTACGGAAGTAGTTAAATATAGGGACTACAAAATAAATATAAGGTGTGGCTTTTTTTACGTTAAAAATGTGATTTTGAACACGCCATGAATTTTTATGGAAAATATGTTTTCAATAAGGCATTTAATAACTGCAGGAATCAACCATTTTTGGACCAACTAAATAATTGTTTTTTCCTAGTAGGGGTTAATATCAACATTTTTGGAAGTTGTTTAAAATGACTTCTTACAAATCGAAAAATTTTCACTATTAACTTCTTTGGATGTTCTGAAAAAGAGATTCGTAAAGAATAACATCCATTTTATTTTGCTGGGTAGTAGCTGGTATTCCATAATAACTTTTCTATAATGAGCTCTATAATACGCGTCGTGTACTAAAATATAGGAATTTTTAAATTAATTGATTGATGTCTCCTGATTTCAGCGAAATGTTATTTGCATTAAATAAAAATTTTGCTAAATACTGCAATTATTATTTTTTTTTTCAATTACAATAACAAAAAAAATTAATTTAGCATAAAATTGTGTTTTTAGCAAATCAAGTTGAAAAAAAATACAATTCGCTTATAGATTTTATAAAGGTGAATTGGGATTTTAATAACTTTTAAATCTTAATAAGTTTTAAAATAAATTTAATCTGTAATATATTTTAATTTGGGGCAGATATATTTTCTAATAACATGTTATAAGAGATTTCGTTTTATGCATACCTGGGAATTTACATGAAAATATTAACTTAAATCAAAAATTTTGTATATTATTTGATCCATCTGTTTTAATTATATATTTATAATTTTTTATCAGGCTCAAGATCATAATTTTTAATGTTACTAACGAATAGTAAACACTAATTTATTTTATTAAATGGAAAAAATTGTAAGGATCAGCGCTAGAGGGAGTGCACACTTTCGACCCAAACGACCAGGTCATCTTCAGCCTCCTTCTGAACCACCCAACACAAATAACTCATGGTTTTGAACAGGCATTTATATCACACACTCTAAGGAAAATAACTATGTGAAATTAAATTTTTTTCATTAGTGAATGATTACCCGTACAAATGAGCTTTTTCCATCTATTTATAGAATACCCTTTGGCAATCATCCTCGATTCTCGAAGCACAAATTGACAGGGTTGCCATTCCAATTGTTAATGTTTCCATTTCTGGGAACGAATTGGGAATCTGGCATACTAATATTTTTCACGTCACAACATATTTAAGTGTTGTTTGTTATATTAGATTATAAATTACATCGTGCCCTATGTTTTTATATGTAAATTTTGTATATTATTTGATCTATCTGTTTTAATTATATATTTATAATTTTTTACCAGGCGCAAGATCATAATTTTTAATGTTACTAACGAATAGTAAACACTAATTTATTTTATTAAATGGAAAAAATTGTAAGGATCAGCGCTAGAGGGAGTGCACACTTTCGACCATTAAATTATAAATATATAATTAAAACAGATAGATCAAATAATAAACAAAATTATACATATTATAGGGACTTTTTTGGCTGTATATACATATGTCTTCAAAGTATGTGCAATGCATATATATATATATATATATATATATATATATATATATATGTGCACGGCGCATGTTGCGGGGACGGTTTTTCGTTCCACAAGTTACTGTGAAGACATTTTGTTACTTTGAAGACTGTCCTGAAACTTTTCGTTATTCTACTGTTTACACTGAAGACATTCTACTGGATACAGCGCATATTATAGGGACTTTTTTGGCTGTATATACAGATGTCTTCAAAGTATGCAAAATGAATATATATATATATATATATATATATATATATATATATTCATCGCGCATACTTTGAGGACATCTGTATATACAGCCAAAAACGTCCCTATAATATGCTCTGTATCCAGTAAAATGTCTTCAGTTTATACAGTAGATAAATGAAAAGTTTGAGGACGGTCCTCAAAGTAACAAAATGTCTTCATAGTAACTTGTGGAACGAAAAACCGTCCCCGCAACATGCCCTGTGCACATATATATATATATATATATATATATATTTATTATGCATACTTTGAAGACATCTGTATATAGAGCCAAAAAAGTCCCTATAATATGCGCTGTATCCAGTAAAATGTCTTCAGTATATATAGTAGATTAATGTAAAGTTTGAGGTCAGTCTCCAAAGAATCAAAATGTCTTCATAGTAACCTGTGAAACGAAAACTGTCCCCGCAACATGCGCTGTGCACATATATATATATATATATATATATATTTATATATATATATTCATTGCACATACTTTGCAGACATCTGTATATACAGCCAAAAAAGTCCCTGTTATATGCGCTGTATCCGGACGGTTTTTCGTTCCACAAGTTACTCTGAAGACATTTTGATACTTTGGGGACTGCCCTTAAACTTTTCGTTATTCTACTGTTTACACTGAAGACATTTTTCTGGATACAGCGCATATAATAGGGACTTTTTTGGCTGTATATACAGATGTCTTCAAAGTATGTGCAATGAATATATATATATATATATATATATATATATATATATATATATATATATATATATATATATGTGCACAGCACATGTTGCGGGGACAGGTTTTCGTTCCACAAGTTACTATGAAGACATTTTGTTACTTTGGGGACTGTCCTTAAACTTTTCGTTATTCTAGTGTTTACTTTGAAGACATTTTACTGGACACAGCGCATTTTATAGGGACATTTTTGGCTGTATATACAGATGTCTTCAAAGTATGGGTAATGCATATATATATATATATATATATATATATATATATATATATATATATATATATATATATATATGCATTGCCCATACTTTGAAGACATCTGTATATACAGCCAAAAAAGTCCCTATAAAATGCGCTGTGTCCAGTAAAATGTCTTCAGAGTAAACACTAGAATAACGAAAAGTTTAAGGACAGTCCCCAAAGTAACAAAATGTCTTCATAGTAACTTGTGGAACGAAAACCCGTCCTCGAAACATGTGCTGTGCACATATATATATATATATATATATATGTGCACAGTGCATGTTGCGGGGACGGTTTTTCATTTCACAGGTTGCTATGAAGACATTTTGATACTTGGAGACTGACCTCAAACATTACATTAACCTACTATATACACTGAAGACATTTTACTGGATACAGCGCATATTTTAGGGACTTTTTTGGCTGTATATGCAGATGTCTTCAAAGCATGCACAATGAATATATATATTGATTTTGCATACTTTGAAGACATCTGTATATACAGCCAAAAAAGTCCCTATAATATGCTCTGTATCCAGTAAAATGTCTTCAGTGTAAACAGTAGAATAATGAAAAGTTTGTGGACAGTCCACAAAGTAACAAAATGTCTTCATAGTAACTTGTCGAACGAAATCCCGTCCCCGCAACATGCGCCATGCACATATATATATATATATATATATATATATATATATATGCATTTCACATACTTTGTAGACATCTGTATATACAGCCAAAAAAGTCCCTATAATATGCGCTGTATCCAGTAAAATGTCTTCAGTGTAAACAGTAGAATAATGAAAAGTTTAAGGACAGTCTTCAAAGTAACAAAATGTCTTCATAGTAACTTGTGCAAAGAAAAACCGTCCCCGCAACATGCGCAGTGCACATATAAATATATATATATACATATATATATATATGTGCACGGCGCATGTTGCGGGGACGGATTTTCGTTCCACAAGTTACTATGAAGACATTTTGTTAGTATGGGGACTGTCGTTATTCTACTGTTTACACTGAAGACATTTTACTGGATACAGCGCATTTTATAAGGACTTTTTTGGCTGTATATACGGATGTCTTCAAAGTATGGGCAATATATATATATATATGTGCACAGCGCATGTTGCGGGGACGGTTTTTCGTTTCACAGGTTACTATGAAGACATTTTGATTCTTTGGAGACTGACCTCAAACTTTACATTAATCTACTATGTATACTGAAGACATTTTACTGGATACAGCGAATATTATAGGGACTTTTTTGGCTGTATATACAGATGTCTTCAAAGTATGCAGAATGAATATATATATATATATATATATATATATATATATGTGCACAGCGCATGTTGCGGGGACGGGTTTTCGTTCCACAAGTTACTATGAAGACATTTTGGTGTTTGGGGACCGTCCTCAAACTTTTAATTATTCTACTGTTTACACTGAAGACATTTTACTGGATACGGCGCATATTATAGGGACTTTTTTGGCTGTATATACAGATGTCTTCAAAGTATGTGAAATGCATATATATATATATATATATATATATATATATATATATGTGCACAGCACATGTTGCGGGGACAGGTTTTCGTTCCACAAGTTACTATGAAGACATTTTGTTACTTTGGGGACTGTCCTTAAACTTTTCGTTATTCTAGTGTTTACTCTGAAGACATTTTACTGGACACAGCGCATTTTATAGGGACTTTTTTGGCTGTATATACAGATGTCTTCAAAGTATGGGCAATGCATATATATATATATATATATATATATATATATATATATATATGCATTGCCCATACTTTGAAGACATCTGTATATACAGCCAAAAAAGTCCCTATAAAATGCGCTGGGTCCAGTAAAATGTCTTCAGAGTAAACACTAGAATAACGAAAAGTTTAAGGACAGTCCCCAAAGTAACAAAATGTCTTCATAGTAACTTGTGGAACGAAAACCCGTCCCCGCAATATGCGCTGTGCACATATATATATATATATATATATATATATATATATATATATATATATATATATTCATTGCCCATACTTTGAAGACATCTGTATATACAGTCAAAAAAGTCCCTATAATATGCGCTGTATCCAGTAAAATGTCCTCAGTGTAAACAGTAGAATAACGAAAAGATTAAGGACAGTCTCCAAAGTAACAAAATGTCTTCATAGTAACTTTTGGAACGAAAAACCGTCCCCGCAACATGCGCCGTGCACATATAGATATATATATATATATATATATATATATATATATATATGCACAGCACATGTTGCGGGGACGGTTTTTCGTTCCACAAGTTACTATGAAGACATTTTGTTACTTTGGGGACTGTTCTTAAGCTTTTCGTTGTTCTACTGTTTACACTGAAGACATTTTGCTGGATACACGCATATTAGGAACTTTTTTGGCAGTATATACAGATGTCTTCAAAGTATGTGCAATGAATATATATATATATATATATATATATGCACAGGACATGTTGCGGGGATGGTTTTTCGTTCCTCAAGCCACTATGAAGACATTTTGTTACTTTGGGGACCGTCCTCAAACTTTTAATTAATCCACTATATACACTAAAGACATTTTACTGGATAGAGCGCATATTATAGAGACTTTTTTGGCTGTATATACAGATGTCTTCAAAGTATATGTAATGCATATATATATATATATATATATATATATGTGCATAGCGCATGTTGCGGGGACGGGTTTTCGTTCCACAAGTTACTATGAAGACATTTTTTTACTTTGGGGACTGTCCTTAAACTTTTCGTTTTTCTACTGTTTACACTGAAGACATTTTGCTGGACACAGCGCATTTTATAGGGACTTTTTTGGCTGTATATACAGATGTCTTCAAAGTATGCACAATGAATATATATATATATATATATATATATATATATATATATATATATATATATATGTGCACAGCACATGTTGCGGGGACTGGTTTTCGTTCTACAAGTTACTATGAAGACATTTTGTTACTTTGGGGACTGTCCTTAAAGTTTTCGTTATTCTACTGTTTAC